>SJYW01027140.1:273682-288531 GCA_006410735.1 Raphicerus campestris
GGATTTGCCATATGAATGTGAGTTGAGGGGCCTTCCCTGTGACTCAGATGGTAACGAGTCTGCCTGCAATGCGGGAGACTCCAGTTCGATCCCTGGATCAGGAAGATCTCCTGGAGAAGGAAAAAGGCAACCCACTCCAGTATTCTTGCCTGGAAAAATCCCATGGACAGAGGAGTCTGGTGAGCTACCGTCCATGGGTCACAAACAGTCAGACATGACTGAGCTACTAACAATTTAGCCCAGAACAGCCTCTGTGCACCAACGCTGCCCAGACTCAGAGCTGGTTGCTGGTAGTGGTGCCAGAGGGTCCTTGGGCCCAGAATAACAGAGCTGGGCAGGGCGGCTGCTCAGCGAGAGACTCTGAGCAGTAGTAAGGAGGTCACCCTCTGAGTCACACCTAAGTCGGCCAGCACTCAGGCAAGGTGGAGCACAGCCAAGGCTGACCTCATGGGACTCCTGACTCTCGCTCCTTCTAGTGCGGACATCCTCGTTTCCACGACACAGAGCAGTGAGTGCACGCCCACGGGGGTGAGAAAGCCACACAGCACGCACGAGCACCATCTTCCAAACCAACCCCCGTCCTGGGACAGAGAGAGCCCTGCCCCAGAGCCCCACTGGGGGCAGGTCCCTCGACCCTCCCTGCCTATAGAGAGGAGACAGGCCTCCTGCCAACAGCACCCCCATGCCCACAGCACCCCAGAACTTTAGGGGCTCCCAAGGCTGAGTCTTCACAGTTGCAGAAGACTTAGGAACGCAATGCTAGTTGGGCAGCACATCCAAAGAGGCAACACCCCTTCCAGGAAGGAAACCCTCCGTTCCAGGGGCCCTGGAAGCACTGTCGTGCTCCGTCCCACGTGGGATGCTCCTCCAGGACCAGGGGAAGACACAGGCTCACCAAGGGCCCAGCAGCCTGGCTGATGGATGGACAAAAGCTTGTTTGGTAAACAGGGCTGCTACCCAGACAGGTATAGGGAAGCTAGATCCAGGGGAAGCCCTGCAGCCTTAACCCAGAGTCCCCTTAACATACCTCTGGTTGGGGTGGACTGGGGCAGGAGCAGCTAGGGCCACAGCAGGAAGCAGGGATACTACATCAGGCTCAGAGCAGCGGGGTGGGGATGGGTGGAGGGGGGGGAGATGTACCGCCCAGTGGGTGTGTCCCTCAGAGACACAAAATCCCTGGCAGGGAAAGTGCAGCCTGCACCTCAGACCCCAGAGCAAGTTCCTGCACTTCACTGGGCAATGCTGGCTCAGCTCTCCTCTTCCTGAGCCTGTTTGCCAAGGTAGAAGTCAGTGTCACAGAGGGCAGGTTGAGGGTATCCTGGGTGCAAACAATTGCTGGGCACCCAGGTCTTCAAGTTTTCCAGGCAGAGGAGCCTCGCTTTCTGTGCTCACCATGGGCCATCGCGTCCCTGGGTCTCTGGGCGACCAGCCCCTCTCCAGGCATTCAGGCTTCGGCTCACAGAGAGCCTGGCGCCCTGCCTGACTTTGGTTTCTTTCAAATCCGGCTTCTTTTCCTACTTGGATCTCTAGGGCCTGTGGTGGTATCCGGGGCAGGCTGACCGCCAACCGTCCTCTGCCCGCCCGCCCAGCTGCTTCTCGGGCAGGCAGCCCTGCCAGGGCCCAAGGCTCTCCACTGTCCCTTCTTGTCCAGATTTCCCAAAACAAAAATCAGGCCACACCATCTGACAAAGAATCTCGTCTGGTTTATTTATGGGGAAAGACAGGGCTCGAAGGGCCAGGTTCTCTGGGTGGCGGCCAGGCTCCTCCACAGGCCCTTGGATGCTGCATCCTCCTTTCTGAAGCACTGATGTCCAGGGTGATGGGCTGGGCCCCTGCAACAGTGACCTTGGGATGTTGATTATTTCCAGAGCCAGGATGGCAGCTATATGCCCCTGGACCCCTCTGTGGGTCGTCATTGCCTAGACATGGAGCCTGAGCAGCAAGGCCAGCAATGACCAAGGGTACTGCATCCAAAATATAGGCTCAGTGGGCCTACTGTCTCTTGCCATTGTGGGAAATTCAGCGGAAGTTCACACATGGCATCAAGTGCCCGTGGGATCCTGCTCCCGACAGGGGACCAGGCCGCCAGGTGCCCGCTGGAAGACAGTGGTAGAGTCCCAGAGTATGAAAGGAGACATCAGACAGATGTCTGATTCACTCCCTGAATCCAAACTCATCCGTGGAAACTCCAGGCACCGCATGGAAACCACACACACTAACCCAGCCTGCCTACCAATAGGGTCCCGCCTGGGCTCTCAAGGCCTCCGCTGGAGGCCAGCAGGTGAGCTGCCGGCAGCTCAAGCAGGCAGAGGCCACACGTGCTCCAGGCCAAGTCCACAAGAAGACCCTGCCGCAGTCAGCTCTCCCCAGCACGGGGCTGCCTCCCCTCCTTCAGGGCTCCTCGCACAGCAATGCTCTTTCTGCATAGATGGATTGCCTCACCACCCCAGGTGAAATGGTGCAACCGCTGTGAGAAACGTTCGACTGTTCCTCAAAAAATTAAAAATAGAACTATGATATGATCCAGAAACTTCTGGGTATATACCCAGAAGAATTGAAAGCAGGGTCTCAAAAAGTTATTGGTACTTCCCTGTTCACAGCAGCGTTATTCACAGTAGCTAAACTGTGGAAGCAACCCAAATGTCCCTCAGTGGATGAAACGGATAGCAGCATGTGGCATGCGCATACCATGGAATGAAGATATTAAAAAGAAAAGAGGTTCTCACACATGCTACCACCCGGATGGATCCTGAGGACATTATACTAAGTGAGACCAGACAATCACAAAAGTACAGACACTGTATGACTTCACTTATATGAGGTACTTAGGGCAGCAAATTCATAGAGACAGAAAGCAGAACAGTGGTTGCAGGGGGCTGTGGGGAACAGAGAAGCGGGGAGCTACTGTTTAACAGGTAGAGAGTTTTGCTTTCACGAGATGAAAAGAGTTACAGGAATGGATGGTGGTAACAGCTGCACAAAAATATGAACATATTTAACACCACTGAACCGTGCTCTTAAAAACTATTAAGACAGTAAATCTTAGGTTAAGTGTATTTTATCACAGTGAAAAACAACTTCTTAAATCAGACCTAAGCCACCTCATGCGAAGAGTCGACTCATTGGAAAAGACTTTGATGCTGGGAGGGATTGGGGGCAGGAGGAGAAGGGGACGACAGAGGATGAGATGGCTGGATGGCAACACTGACTCAGTGGACCTGAGTCTGAGTGAACTCCAGGGAGTTGGTGATAGACAGGGAGGCCTGGCATGCTATGATTCATGGGGTCACAAAGAGTCGGACACGACTGAGCAACTGAACTGAACTGAACTGAACTGAAGCATATCAAAAGGGTAGAGGATACAACCTGAAGATGCTTTCATTTGCCAAATCAGATAACTTCAATAAAAGAACAAATAATTATAGTAATAGGCTAAAATCCACAGAATAAAATACATATCCACAAGTCCATACTGGTATAAATAAATAACTGAATAAGTGCTTCCCTGGTAGCTCAGGTGGTAAAGAATCTGCCTGCAATGCAGGAGACTCAGGGTTTGATACCTGGATTGGGAAGATCGCCTGGAGAAGGCAGTGGCCACACATTCCAGTATTCTTGCCTGGAGAATCCCATGGACAGAGGAACCTAGCAGGCTACGGTCCTTGGGACCCCAAGAAGAGCGAACAGTTCTTCCTTACAGTGGAATGCAATTAGCAAATGTAGAAGAGATGATGGAGACTGAAGGTCACCAAGGTAGATACCGCAGTAAAGGATCACTGCAGATAAGAATCACCCACGGGTGCCAAAATCAGTGGGCGGAAGGATGAGAAACAGAATGGTTGCATAATCTCCGAGTATCTCTTCACAAGATATTTATGAATTAGAAAGGAAAAACCCGAAGGTTTACAGAGGAGAGCCCCAGGAGACGAAGGCGGCGGGGGAGGGAGGTTCCTCAAAGTGATGAGGATTACTGTCTCTAACAGCCAGACAGTTTAACATCACACAGCACAATGTGGTCCCATCACTTCATCTGGTCCCATCACTTCATGGCAAATATGATGGGGAAACAATGGAAATAGTGAAAGACTTTATTTTCTTTGCCTCCAAAATCATTGCAGGTGGTGACTGCAGCCATGAAATAAAAAGACACTTGCTTCTTGGAAGAAAAGCTATGACAAACCTACACAGCATATTAAAAAGTAGAGACATTACTTTGCCAACAAAGGTTCATATTGAAGCTATGGTTTTTCCAGTAGTCATGTATGGATGTGAGAACTGGACTACAAAGAAAGGTAAGTGCCAAAGAATTGATGCTTTTCAACTGTGATGTTAGAGAAGACTCCTGAGAGTCCCTTGACTGCAAGGAGATCAAACCAGTCTATCCTAAAGGAAATCAGTCCTGAATATTCATTGGAAGGACTGATGCTGAAGCTGAAACTCCAATACTTTGGCCACCTGATACAAAGAACTGACTCATTGGAAAGACCCTGATGCTGGGAAAGATTGAAGGCAGGAAGAGAAGGGGATAACAGAGGATGAGATGGTTGGATGGCATCACCAACTCGATGGACATGAGTTTGAGCAAGCTCTGGGAGTTGGTGATGGACAGGGAGGCCTGACGTGCTGCAGTCCATGGGGTCACAAAGAGTCAGACACGACTAGCGACTGAACTGAACTGAGCCCAGTGTGGAGCAGGCAACCCTTCCATGATATCCCTGCCCCAAACACGTTAACTCATCTAACCTGAGAAAACACCAGACAAAGCCATGCAGAGGCCATTTACAAAACAACTGACTGGCCCTCTTCAAAAGAGCCAGGGCCAGGAATGACAGATTGAGGATCTCAGACAGAAGAACACCTCAGAGACACAACTACTAAATGCCACGTGGGATCTTGCCTGGGATTCTGAACCAGAAAAAAAGACAGGAGTCAGAAAATAGGTGAAAGGCAAATACAGTCTGGAGTCTAAGTAATGACATGAGGTTGTTCAGGGTGAACCTCCTGGTTTCGATCCACAAGAATCTTTGCTGCATTGACTGGACAGGTAACCACCAGGCTGGCACCCCTTCTCCCCCGCTCCTCTAAATCTGCATCAATCCATCACAGTTCCCTCCATGGGCCTGTGGATCTTGGGATACACTTTAATTAAATTATTTATACAGGAAACAAATATCTGCCCAGGACCCCCCAAATATCCTAGAGACAGCCATATCACTGGAAGCAGTCTAGAAGAACTGTTACTAAGGAGCCCAGGTGAGGAGAGGTGGGAGCCAGCTTACCCATTTTGACGCTCTCTTCCTGGAATGTATATCTGAGATGGAAGAACCATAGTGGGGCCAACCGCGCCCCTCACCCCACTCTGGTGCCCTGATGACTGCACAAGCAGTGTTCCATTTCTAAGTCTCCATCACCGGTCCCCAAGGCTTGCCTTTAATGCCCTTCCTGCTTAAGCGAGTTGAATCAGGCCAACACTGCCAGCTTCTGCACCTGTCTTCCTGGCGCTGTCAGAGGCTCTGGGCCCCAGCGGTCCCAGCTATGCCCCCTGCAGCCCCCAGCACTGTGAGCTCGCTGCTGAGGGCCCGCAGACCCTCTCATATGTGCAGTAAGTGCTGACGCATTGCCTCCCTCCCTGCCTGCAGAGAAGTGGGTGTGGGAGAACAGTCTGGCCCGTCATCCCCCTGCGCTCCCAAAAAGGGGGCGCAACGACCGTCATGTTACTTTGTCCCCATAGAGTCGCACTTCCTCAGAAAGTGCTAATCTTCACCAGAGTCCAGGGTGCTATGCGTCCCTCTAAGTAAGTCAGATTAATTAGCCAATTCACACTTGGGGAGCCTCTTATTCTTGCAGGCTTTGTTTACTGGTCAGAAATTAGACTTGAAGTGAACACTGATATCTCAGTGTGAAGAGTGTGTTCCTCACAATACAGTGACTCAGGGCCCGGGGCTCAGACACATGTGGGACATCCTTCCCTTTGCTGTGGAACGGGGTGTGGCAATGGCCGGCAGGACACAGGGGATGTGAGTCTTCCATGTCCATGGACCAGGATGAGCCAAAGGACTGGGAGGACCCAGGCCCAGTGAGAACTGGAACCTGCCTTCCCAAGTCGTCTCATCTTGTTGAGTTGTTTTATTGAGATGCTGGTGCCCCCTGAGCACTCAGCTTTATCCCTGAGACCTGGGTGTGTGGTGCTGATGAAGATGTGTGGCCTGTAGCCAGAACTGACAGCCTAGAAACACGGCCAGCCAGCCAATCATCTTCAGTTGATGCTCTTTCCTTAGCAACTCGATCCCATGAACAGGGACGAGGGAAGCCTGACTAGAAGCTCCATCTGGGTTCTGAGCTCAATCTTAGCAGTGCTGGGACCTGACCCCTGGGGACACTGGGTGCAGCCCAGCCCAGTGTTGCCAAGCAGCCCCAGCTGGTCTGATCTGCTCAGCACATGCTCGTGTGGGCAGTTTGTGGTGCTCAGGAGTAGTGGGCCTGAGAGCCCACAGCCTTGGCACCACAGGCTCTGGGAAGCAGCAGGGCTGCCCCAGGCCCCGGCCCCGGCCCCTCCTGCAGCAGAACCTGCAGGGTGGCCTCAGCACAATGCTGAAGCTTCCGGGAGGCCTTGCTGGCTGAGTGGGAAGGCATATCGCCAGCAGCAAATGTCAACATTATCCCAGAACAGCCCTCAACTCCCGCATCAGGTCCACTAGATGTGGGTTTCACAGGCACTCAATACGATGACTATTTTGCACACAAATGTGGAGACCCACCAAGGCAGCCTAAAGGAAGAAAAGAAACTCCACGTGCAGATGTCCAGGGCTGCTACCCTTTCGGTCTGCCTGTCACTACTGCCTCCTGGGGATCAGGAAAGGCTCCTGCTGGCTCCATGGTCCCTTGGTTTCTGCTCCAAAACCAGGCCTGGAACACCCTCCTGGAGGCTGGTTTGTCATCCTCACAGTATGACAGCACCCAGCAAAAGACCCAGTACCTACCAGTGCTAAATAAATAAGCTCCGGATGGAGAAGGAAAGCTAAACTGGAAAAGACAGAGAGAATGGGGCTGGCTTCTCCCCTTTCAGGATGAACCTCGGGGCTGGCTGTTCTGTCTCCCAACCCCCTTCACCTCTATCCTGCTCTGCGCTGCACGTGGCTGCCAGCAGCCTCTCCCTGGCTGTCTTGGCCAAGGGAGGTGGCGACAGGAAGTCAGGGGCTGGAGAGAGACTTTCTCTCTGCTCGGCCCACAGGTATAGCCTCAGTCTCGGCTCCCACTGTGTTTGGTCCCTGAGCCCCACCCACCCTGCAGCTCCCCTAATCCTGTCCAAGGCTCAGTGAGGTGTGCAGCGGACCCCCAGGTCCTCTGGGGCCCTGGCTGATGCACTGTCTCTGGTTCGGGATGGGACTCCCACACTCCAGCCCAATTCCTGCCCTTAAGGACACAGGGTTAGCCTGCTCCCTGCAACCATGCAGACTCAGGCAGACAGAATCTAAGGTTACCCCAGAGCATGCTGAACACGGCACGCGAACCACTCCACCTCCCCCACTTTCTGTGCTGCTGCGGGCCATCTCAGACAGGAGGCAAGGGTCAGAGGGGAATGACTGGATGCTCTGGAAGGAATTGTGGGAGGGCCCCTTGAGGCCACTCTTCACACACAGGCCCTGAACCTTTCTCCCAACTGAAAACGACTAGATAGATCTGTGCTGGGAGCAAGGGGGTGATGCAGATGTGGGCCTAGGGAGGAGCCTGCCCCACGAAGAGGAAAGGACTCCCCACCCCAGGAGGAAACCCCCTTTTGGACAGTGATGTGGGGACCATGAATATGGCCCACAGGCCTGCAAAGGGTATCATGTCCTGTAGAGAGGGTCACCATCCTGGTTAGAAGAGGGATTTGCCACCACCAGGAAGGCCCCCAGCCACCTTGGCGGGAAAGAGAATGGACAGGCAGATAGGGAAGACTGAGGCCAGAAGTGACAATGCAAACAACTGCCTGGGTCTACACAGGTCTAGATCATCCTAAAGCAGCTGTGAAACAACACAGAAATCAAACTGTGAAAATGGAAGGTACATATTCATTTTTTAAAGTGGTGGTATAACAAGTATAAGATGTCCAAATTCTAACCACAGTGAAATTCGATGGGTTTGTATATGGTTGGGAGTGAGATGCTCTAGTCCTTTTGAAGAGAAATAGTCCAGAGCTCTGTCTAATTCTTAGGGCAACTTAAGTTTAAGAAGGTTTTAAAAATTGAAAAATAATAGCTAGCAAGATAAAAACAGGATGTATATCTTCTAAGTTACTGTAGAATGGAGCAAAGTAGAAGACATAGTCCAGATAAAAAAAGGCAAGAAAAAAACTTTAAAGTCACAAATTAATGAATCTATGCTGAGACCTAAGGAAGGCCAAGGCCCAGAGCAGAAAGGAGCTGGAGAGAGCTGAGTTGTGACATTCACAGACAGAGGAGGGGGAGGTGAGATGGCTGGAGCACAGCCAGACCCTGGCCAGAGCTGTGGGATTTCCTCTGAAAGCAGTGGCAGTCAAGAGAGTGTCTTCAAGAGAGGTGGGTGGTCTGATACAGCTGTGGAAGGGCCAGCTTCAAGGCACTCTTCAGAGGCAGCGTGAGGAGACTTGCTAAGGGGCAGTGGTGGGGCAGGGATGATGGAGGTCAAGATCAAGGCCAAGCTCCCACGTGGAAGTCCCTGCATGGGGGTGCCCTTTACCAAGATGGTGAAAGTTCAGGATTAGAGGCAGGACTGGGATCTTGTTTTTGGTTCAATTTGGGGGTTGAGAATAAAGGAGCTGGGGCGGGGGCAGGAATCAATCCTTCCATTCTGGAATTCCTGCCCTCATGAATGGGTAAGCAGGCACACAGAGAGTCAAGACCGACTTGGAAAGGCCAGATAGTGCTGGAGGATGGTCACGATGGCCCTGGGAGGAGACGCAGGGAAAGGAGAATGGGTCGAGACTATAGGACTTCTGCCATGTCCAGGTTAAGTAGAAGAGGGCCAGAGGCATGGGAAGAAAGTCAGGGGCCGGGGTGCCAAGGTCAGTACCATGGCACAGAGGGAACAGGGGAGCCTGAGACATGGAACAGATGAATGACTACATCCCGTGGACAGGGGTTAGTGGAGGAAGCAGAGGATGGAGGCAATGCTTCTGAGAAGGTTGGGAACTGGCCAGTAGCCCCAGGGACAGCTGGGCCATGGGTTAGGGGCAGTACCAGGGCCTAATGTACCCTAAAGTGGGAAATGGGCTTCTAGAGGGAACTAAGGGAGAAGCAGGGAACAGCTGCCGGGCAGGTGGGTGGGCAAGGACCTGGAGTGGAGGAGGGGCCTGCAGTCAGGAAGTTAAAGGTAAATTTCTTCAGCTAAGGTGGAGAGTTTCCTCTGCCTGCAGGCAGGAGAGTGAAGGGATTGGATAGGGTTTGGCTCAGTAATTCACTGAAGATGACAGGGAATGGGGACGCAACCATAAGGACAAGCTGTGGTGTCCAGGTTGGATGAATAAGGACAAGAAGGCAGGGCAGGTGGAGATGGGGCTGGGCTGGGTGAACAGGTCCTGAGAGGGCAGGATAGAAGTGGGATGGGGGGGACAGTGACTTCAAAGTGAGTGTCAGGGTGCAGCATCTGGTGTCAGACCAGCTCCCCTGTGACCCCCGCAATTGGAGGTGGGTGTGGGGGTCAGGAAGAACAAGTCACACTTAGAGATACAGGCCAAGAAACAATGACAACATCAAGACCACATGGATCACTAACAACTAGCAGTTGGTTTACCTTTTGGTTCTAGATCAGTTAGGGCTTTTTTCTGTATTGGCATGCAGTACTGTACAAGTTCGAGGTGTTTAGCATAATGACTTGAAATGCATGTATTTCAAGATGATCACAATAATAAGTTTAGTTAATATCAATATTCTGGCCACCTGATGCGAAGAACTGACTCATTAGAAAAGACCCTGATGCTGGGAAAGATTGAAGGCAAGAGGAGAAAGGGACCACAGAGGATGAGATGGTTGGAGGGCATCACCGACTCGGTGGATGTGAGTCTGAGCAAGTTCTGGGAGTTGGTGATGGACAGGGAAGCCTGGCGTGCTGCAGTCTATGGGGTCGCAAAGAGTCAGACATGACTGAGCGACTGAACTAAACTGAACTGACTGAATATCTATGACCTCATATAGTTACAATTTTCTCTCCTTGTGATTAGGTTCAGTTTAAGTTTTAAAAAATAAACGACAATGCTGTTTAAAAAAAATTAGTAAAGGGACTTTCCTGGTAATCCAGCAGTTGGGACTTCACCTTCCAATGCAGAGGTATGGGTTCAATCCCTGCTTAGGATGCTAAGAACCCACATGCCTCCCCTCCAAAAAACCAAAACATAAAGAACAGAAGCAACATTCAAATAAATATTCAATAAAGACTTTTTAAATGTTCCACATAAAAAATCTTTAAAAAACATAATAATTGAAAACAAGTAAACATGCCGAAAGATAAAGAAAATACACTTACGGAAAGCAAGGAATCTTTAGTATCACAAACAGAGAACTCAGATCAAGAAGTATGAAATACATCTGCCTCTCCATTCTTTCCCTGCAAACCGTTTCATCAGCACCATTCATCTAGATTCCGTATCTAAGCATTAATATACGGTATTCGTTTTTCTCTTTCTGACTTACTTCACTCTGTATAACAGGCTCTAGGTTCATCCATCCCAGTTCAACTGAGTCACATTTGTTCCTTTTTATGGCTTAGTAATATTCCATTGTGTATATGTACCACAACTTCTTTATCCATTCATCTGTTGATGGACATCTAGGTTGCTCCCATGTCCTAACTATTGTATTGATAAGACAATATAAAATAATAATAATAATAAATAATGGACACAATGGGGTAAGGAGAGGGTGTAATGAACTGAGAAAGCAGTACTGACATATATACACTAGCATGTATAAAATAGATAGCTAGTGGGAAGCTAATGTAGCACAGGGATCCAAGCCTGGAGCTCTGCGGCAACCTAGAGAGGTGGGGTCAGGGTGGAGATGCGAGGCTCAAGAGGGTGGGGAGAGACATATATGTTTATATGTGTATAGAGTTACGGCTGATTTGCACTGCTGTATGCCAGAAACCAACGCAACATTGTAAAGCGATTACACTCCAATTAAAAAAATCTAAAAACGAAGTATGCAATATCTCTTAGAGGCCCTCGTTTTCTCGACAATTCACGATGAAAATGCACAGCCAGCAAGCTGGGAAAGCAAGTGACGCAGCCTCTGCCCCTGTTCGAGCTGTGAGGAGGGAGCGAGCAGGCGGCGGAGTGGGCGGGCCTCTCACGGCCTGTCTCAGCGAAGGACAGACTGACAGGACCAGAGGGGCCAGGGTGTATCAACAACGAAACAAGTGGGGCTCACGTACTTGGGAAAGCACATGGAAACATTTACCAAAATTGATCCAGCCACTTCAGCCAGCCAGACTAAATGACCTGACCTGCCACCTTGGAACCCCAACCCCCTGCCACACAAAGCCACGGCCCAGACCCCTCCCAGATGCTGCCTGTCGAGAGGTGAGAGGGCTGTCTCCACTGGCTCCTCCCCTGTCTACACTCCTTGACCAGAAGCTCCCTGCCCCCCAGTAGAGCCTGCCAGGCCTGTCCCGTGACCTGCCTCCTCACACCCCCTGTCCCAACACCCAGAGCCCTGTGCCCTCCCTCAAGACCCCCAGATCTGGAATCATGGAGCATAATGCCCAGGTCTCCACCCTTTGACCAATGAAGCCACTTCAGGGGCTCCTCACTCCCTTTCATGCAGTCTCAGAGGAGGAGGAAAGTCCATTGAGTCAAAACCCCCCACGCTGCTCCACCGCCTTAGCCAGCTCAAGAATTGCCCGGCATTCCTTGCCCCTCACCCGGCGCCTCTTCAGCCACCTCCAGTCCAGGACTCTTTCTCCAGGGCCAGCAGCACACCTGGGTCTGCCTGTCCAATTCTAAGCAAGAAAACCCTGCCTCTCCTTCCAGTTACCATCGCCAATGTCTGCTCCGCTCCATCCACTCCTCCCAGCACACTGGCCTGTGCTGGTCCCCGATCTATATCCCCTGTTCTGCACACCCAGCACCCACGTCCTCTGCCCCACCTTCAGGGACTTCTCACCGCCCTCTTTCAGCTTTTCTCTGGTGCCATCTGGTTTCCATGGCACCAGGAGCTACAGGTTTCCTCTCAGTGTATTTGCCCTGAAACAGAGAATGCACGTTTCCTTGAAAGTCCACTAACATTTACAAAGCTGAGCAAATGCCAGAGACAAGGACAATTTCAGAAACTCACCAAGGCTCATAGCACCCAGGTCATCTGCCACACTCATAACTCAGAATGTGCTGGCCTCGACCGTGGCATCTCTGCCAAGTCTCCATGGAGACTGGCTCTTCTCCTTCCTCTGGAGTCTGGCAGCTGAGGAAGGTGCCCGAAGCTCCACAAAGCCTCGGGCACTGGCTGGGAGACTATAGATGTTCAGACACCTGGCAGGAGGGTGCAGACAGGCTCTCTGGAACTGAAAGAGAATCTAGAGATGCCCAGAAACATTTGATCATGTTGCAATGGAAGCAGGAGAAGTGGGCCCTTGCAGGAAACTTGAGTCTGCACTGGCTAGTGGTGGGTGTCAGTGAATGGGTGAAGAAGCCAGATTCAAACCCACAGGCACTGAGATCTAAAAACATTTGGGATGTACTAGGAAGTAACTTCAAAGGAACAACCTAACACCCAACCACTTGGAAGTTTTTTAAACTTTCTCCTAAATAACTCAGGTTATTAGAATCAAAACAATAATTTTTAAAACTTTTTATTTTGTTTTGGGACATGCAGATGACACCGTCCTAATGGAAGAAAGCAAAGAAGAACTAAAGAGCCTCTTGATGAAGGTGAAACAGGAGAGTGAAAAAAGCTGGTTTAAAGCTCAACATTCAAAAAACTAAGATCACAGCATCCGGTCCCATCACTTCATGGCAAATAGATGGGGAAACAATGGAAACAGTGACATACTTCATTTTCTTGGGCTCCGAAACCACTGCAGAGTGATTGCAGCCATGAAATTAAAAGACACTTCCTCCTCGGAAGGAAAGCTATGACCAACCTAAACAGCATATTCAAAAGCAGAGACATAACTTTGCCGACAAAGGTCTGTATAGTCAAAGCTATGGCTTTTTCGATAGTCATGTTCGGATGAGAGAGTTGGACCATAAAGAAGGCTGAGCACCAAAGAACTGATGCTTTTGAACTGTGGTGCTGGAGAAGACTCTTATGAGTTCCTTGAACAGCAAAGAGATCAACCAATCAATCCTAAAGGAAATCAACCCTGAATATTCATTGGAAGAGCTGATGCTGAAGCTGAAGCTCCAAAACTTTGGCCACCTGATGAAAAGAGGTAACTCACTGGAAAAGACCCTGATGGTGGGAAAGATTGAGGGCAGGAGGAAAAGGGGGCGACAGAGGATGAGATGTTTGGATGGCATCATCAACTCAATGGACATGAGTCTGAGAAATCTCTGGGAGATAGTGAAGGGCAGGGAAGCCTGGAGCGCTGCAGTCCATGGGAGAGCAGATTTGGACACAACTGAGCAACTGAACAAGATAACCAATTAAAAAATAACGTTGTGATAGCTTCAGGTGAACAGTCAAGGGACTCAGCCACACATATACATGAATCCATCTCCCCCAACCCCCTCCCCAAAGCACAAATACTTTTTAAAATAACAATGAGAATTCAGCATAACAAAATTAGTAGATAAAACCACAGGTGTCACCAGAAGCAAATTCACAGCCTCAAATGCTCCACAATTATAAAACAGAATGATAATAAACAAAGCAGGCACTCAAGAGGCAGAAAGAAAAAAAATAAACCTAAAGTAAATAGTTAAAATAACATGTATATGAATCCCATTTATGAAAAAATACATCTTTGTAAAAAAAGGAAAATGGCCCCCCAAATATCAGTGGTGGCTAAACTCATTTCTATGGCTGCTGTAACAAAGCATTGCAAAAACATTTCATTATCCTACAGTTCTAGAGGTCAAAAGCCCAATATGTGTCTAGATGGGCTAAAATTAAGATGTTGGCAGGGTTAAGCTCCTCCGGAAGCTCTAGGGGAGAATCTGTTTCCTTGCCTTTTCCAGCTTCTGGAGGCCACCACATTCCTTGACTTGTGATCCCTTCCTCCATCTTCAAAGCCAGCATCTTCAAATCTCTCTCTCACTCTGATCTCCTCTTCGGCACCCATCTTGCAACCCACTCCAGTGTTCTTGCCTGGAGAATCCCAGGGACGGGGGAGCCTGATAGGCTGCCATCTATGGGGTCACACCGAGTCGGACACGACTGAAGTGACTTAGCAGCAGTAGCAGTTGCATGTTTAAGATGACTTGTGATTACGGGGGACACTGGACAATCCAGGAGTGTCTCCTTACTGTGAACTTGGCTTATCAAAACCTCACCTCCACTGCGCCCTTAGCTCCCCCTTGCCACCTAGCAGAACGTGTCCACAGCTCCCAGAGACTGGGTTATGGGATCTCTGTAGGCTATTATTTTGCCTCCCACAGTGGCTATGTCCAAATGGTAGGATTCCATGTTTTTAATCTCCTTCCTTATACTTTTCTACACTGTTGGATGTTTTTGGTTTACAATAAGTATATACTTACATGCTCAAAAAATAATGAGCAGAACAGAAAAAAAAAAAAGAAATAATTTCCTCTGACATGCCCCATTGACAGCACCCCTGCAACACCATTTTTTGGCTGGTTTTTCTATTCTCCTCCCTTGACTGTGACCTGCCTAAGGACAGGGCAGACCTTTTCCTTCCTGTGTCCCTAGCACCAGGCATAGACTTTTTTTTTTTTT
>SJYW01027140.1:306581-342973 GCA_006410735.1 Raphicerus campestris
TCGGAAGGAAAGCTATGACCAACCTAAACAGCATATTCAAAAGCAGAGACATAACTTTGCCGACAAAGGTCTGTATAGTCAAAGCTATGGCTTTTTCGATAGTCATGTTCGGATGAGAGAGTTGGACCATAAAGAAGGCTGAGCACCAAAGAACTGATGCTTTTGAACTGTGGTGCTGGAGAAGACTCTTATGAGTTCCTTGAACAGCAAAGAGATCAACCAATCAATCCTAAAGGAAATCAACCCTGAATATTCATTGGAAGAGCTGATGCTGAAGCTGAAGCTCCAAAACTTTGGCCACCTGATGCAAAGAGGTAACTCACTGGAAAAGACCCTGATGGTGGGAAAGATTGAGGGCAGGAGGAAAAGGGGGCGACAGAGGATGAGATGTTTGGATGGCATCATCAACTCAATGGACATGAGTCTGAGAAATCTCTGGGAGATAGTGAAGGGCAGGGAAGCCTGGAGCGCTGCAGTCCATGGGAGAGCAGATTTGGACACAACTGAGCAACTGAACAAGATAACCAATTAAAAAATAACGTTGTGATAGCTTCAGGTGAACAGTCAAGGGACTCAGCCACACATATACATGAATCCATCTCCCCCAACCCCCTCCCCAAAGCACAAATACTTTTTAAAATAACAATGAGAATTCAGCATAACAAAATTAGTAGATAAAACCACAGGTGTCACCAGAAGCAAATTCACAGCCTCAAATGCTCCACAATTATAAAACAGAATGATAATAAACAAAGCAGGCACTCAAGAGGCAGAAAGAAAAAAAATAAACCTAAAGTAAATAGTTAAAATAACATGTATATGAATCCCATTTATGAAAAAATACATCTTTGTAAAAAAAGGAAAATGGCCCCCCAAATATCAGTGGTGGCTAAACTCATTTCTATGGCTGCTGTAACAAAGCATTGCAAAAACATTTCATTATCCTACAGTTCTAGAGGTCAAAAGCCCAATATGTGTCTAGATGGGCTAAAATTAAGATGTTGGCAGGGTTAAGCTCCTCCGGAAGCTCTAGGGGAGAATCTGTTTCCTTGCCTTTTCCAGCTTCTGGAGGCCACCACATTCCTTGACTTGTGATCCCTTCCTCCATCTTCAAAGCCAGCATCTTCAAATCTCTCTCTCACTCTGATCTCCTCTTCGGCACCCATCTTGCAACCCACTCCAGTGTTCTTGCCTGGAGAATCCCAGGGACGGGGGAGCCTGATAGGCTGCCATCTATGGGGTCACACCGAGTCGGACACGACTGAAGTGACTTAGCAGCAGTAGCAGTTGCATGTTTAAGATGACTTGTGATTACGGGGGACACTGGACAATCCAGGAGTGTCTCCTTACTGTGAACTTGGCTTATCAAAACCTCACCTCCACTGCGCCCTTAGCTCCCCCTTGCCACCTAGCAGAACGTGTCCACAGCTCCCAGAGACTGGGTTATGGGATCTCTGTAGGCTATTATTTTGCCTCCCACAGTGGCTATGTCCAAATGGTAGGATTCCATGTTTTTAATCTCCTTCCTTATACTTTTCTACACTGTTGGATGTTTTTGGTTTACAATAAGTATATACTTACATGCTCAAAAAATAATGAGCAGAACAGAAAAAAAAAAAAGAAATAATTTCCTCTGACATGCCCCATTGACAGCACCCCTGCAACACCATTTTTTGGCTGGTTTTTCTATTCTCCTCCCTTGACTGTGACCTGCCTAAGGACAGGGCAGACCTTTTCCTTCCTGTGTCCCTAGCACCAGGCATAGACTTTTTTTTTTTTTAAGCACAGCAGGCTTAAGCAAACATTTCTTGAACTTAGGATAAATCCTTTTATCAAGAAGACTGTTTCTGGAGGAATGATGTGCACACTCAAAAATGTGTTTCAAAGCCGACATCCAAATAAACACAATGATATTACTGACAAGTCCTCATGCACAGAACTTGATGCAGAAGCAGTCTGGGAAAGGCAAGCCAGCAGACAGAGAACGTGTTATTGCTTGGGCTCTGGAGAAAACCCTTCCTCTGAATACAGACAGAACAGAGATGTTAAAAGCCAGAAGGCCCCGCAGAACACAAGGCTTCCAAAAAACATTTAACTCCTCAACCTGACCAAGAAGGACAGGCTGGTCTCACCGCAAGAGCACGCCCACTGTGACCTGAGCTAGGGGCCTAGCTTGTCCCTGACCCCCAGTGGGAAGCCCCAGAAAACCGAGGGAATTGCTCAGAGGCTCAATCTGACCATGCCATCCCCAAATCCAGGCTGGAGAAAAGTGTGAACTGGCCCAGCTGAGACTTGTATGAGGCTTCTAGATCAAATCCTTGCCCTGTCATTCCCGAGCTGTTTGACCTCTTTTAGCCTCGGTGTTTTTACATGTAAAATGGCACAACATTACCTACTTTATTGAGTTGTTAAGGAATAAAAATAAGATGATGGGCAAAGTTAGTGAGAGGAGTATCATTCCCATTCTACAGATTGGGAAGCTGAGGCTCAGTAAGATTACATGACTCTTTCAGGGTCAGGCAGCTAATGACTGGCTGACTCTCCCCCCACCAAACACTGTGATGGGGTTCCCCATGCGGCTGCCCCTGTGGCTCATGGATGCCACCCAGGTGAAAAGCTGTTCACAGACCTCCCTCTTCATAGTAGCACTTGAGTCATTGAGGGACTGAAAAGGATTTAAAGAGTCTCCTTTATGAATGCTTTGGGTTTGGGGTTGCTGAATTCCAGATTTGATGCAGAACTTGAGACCAACCCACCTCCTGGGAAAGGAATACAAATTAAGACAGAATCACCCTAGTAAGTAGACTTTAAGAAGGAGAGAGCTGCCAGAGACCTAGACAGCAGTGGGGAGTACTGGGGAAAGGAGGAAGGAAAAGCCTCCTATAGCTCCAGACAAGCTGGGTCCACACACTCGACCTGTGGGCATCCTTCGGAAGCAGCCCAGGTTCTGGGTTCAGGGACTCCCTGAAAGGAGCTTGGAAAGTCAGACCTGCCCAGCATCTGGCCAACCTCTGGCCAGTTTCATGAAGGAAAGCATAGAGTGAATTGAAAGCCCATGCAGGCATCACATGGGGCAAAGCCCTCAGCAGAGGTTGGGCTGCCAGGATGTTTGCCTCTTATCTAAACACATTTATGAAAATAGATGGGGTGGTCAGGCCAAGGTGCTGCAAGCTGAAGTCACCAAGACTCTCAGCAGAGGAGAGCTACCTCCTACTTGAGTCCCCTAGGTCAGAAAGGATCCCTGAGGTCCTGGGGTCCACAGCATCCAGCTCCCCAAACTCGCCTTGACAGCAGTACCATCAAGATAATCCACACATTCACACACATGGCGAACATCTGTGATCTGGAGCTGGCTGCAGACCATGGGGGGCAACTCCTAGTGGCACAAATGGGCAGCAAACAGGCAAGCAGGAAATGGGGAAAATAAGAGAGCTACAGAACCGTGAAGACAACAGTGCAGGGCAATGTCACGAGAATGACAAGGAAAGCTTCCCGGAGGAGGTGACGTTGGCGCTGAGGCCTGGCCAAATGACACAAAGGAGCCAGCTACTCAGAGATCTAGGGAAGCAGGTTCCAGGCAGAGGGAGCAGCAAGTGCATAGGCCCTGTGGCCAGAATGAACTTGACGTGTTTGAGGAAGAGAAAGAAGGCCAGTGTGATTAGACGATGGGAGGTCATAAGGTCATGAGAGGTGGGCCAGCCCCTTAGGTAGAGCCTCATCAGCTGTGCTTAATTCCCATTTCTCCTCTCTGTAGTGGGAAACCCCTGGGAGGTCTTAGGCAGTGGCTGACATGACCTGATGCCCATCTCATTTGTGCCAGGCGTGTTACAAGAACTGCAGGGCAGCAAATATGAGAGCAGGGGGTCAGTGAGGAAGAGGTGCAAAGCCTCCCTCCCCTCTCTATCAAACGCCCTTATAAAAGTGGGAAATCCCTCCCCAGATTATAAACCACCCAACACACAAGGTCTCCTAGGCAAGAGTAAGCACACTTCAGCTAGTGCCGCCCGCTGAATGCAGCTACGCAACTCAATGCAGCTACTGCAGCAGCTTGCAACTGGAGGAAGAAGACCAGAATCTGAACTACCTCCAAACTGACAGTGATTTCACTATTCTTCTAACCTCCAGTATCTCACAGTCTGGGTATAAGGCAGGGGAAACCCCAGAAGTAGGCACTGGGGTGCAGATAGCTGAGACAAGCCCTCTAGTTGTGGCTCAAGGAGAAAGAAAGGACTTTCTAACACTCAGAGTAGGGGAAACACCCAATTTTTCTTTTTTGTTTCATTTTTCTCTTCTCCATTCCCTGTCACATTCTCTCACACCTATCAGTACACTCACAAAATATGAGAGAGGGGAGCCTATTACTCTCTGATTGGTGTGCCTGTGGTCCCAGGAGGGTGAATCACACATCCGTTGCTCTTTTCTTCCTGTATTCTCTCATGTAGTTNGTACACTCACAAAATATGAGAGAGGGGAGCCTATTACTCTCTGATTGGTGTGCCTGTGGTCCCAGGAGGGTGAATCACACATCCGTTGCTCTTTTCTTCCTGTATCCTCTCATGTAGTTTCAGGAAGTCTACAACAGAGCAACGTAAAGAGAGCCCCAACTTCGTGGTCAGAGAGCCTTAGGAAACACCAGGAAAATGGAAAACACCAGGGAGACGGTGGACAAAGTGGAACTCTGGAAACTGAAGTCATAAGTTGTTTATAATCTCCTGGGCTCACCCCTGATCTGTGCATCCATAGATCTGACTCTAAACAGCACACCACAGGCTTTGGGAACTGAACTATGAGATAAAACAATGCCTGGGTCTCAGAATGGCCAGTGGGCGTTGTACACAGGGAACTAATACAAATATCACCACATGATCTTCAAAAATGTACCTGACATTGAAACTACCATCCACAGAAGGCAGGTTACAACTTGTAACCTGAACCTAGCTGGGTTAGTTATCTGATAAAATAAAGACATCATCCTTCTCCGTAGGACTTCAATAAGACTACAGCATTTAAATAAAACCAAAAGTTTCATAGCATAGTAACGAAATGTCCAGCATCCAATCCAAAATTACTTGGCATCTGAAGAACCAGGAAAATCTCAACTTGCATGGGAAAAGACAATCAACAGATATCAACACTGAGATAACATATATGTTAGAATTATCTGACAAAGATTTTTAGGCAGCTATCATAAAAAGTCTCTATAATGCAAGGGCAAAACCTCTTGCAATGAATGGAAAGACAGTCTCTGGAAGAAATATAAAATAGAAAATAAAGAAAAAACTGGAAACTTTATAACTGAAAAATACAATAAGCAATCTAAAAAATACTCACTTAATGGGTTCAAAAGCATAATGGANAGGGCAAAACCTCTTGCAATGAATGGAAAGACAGTCTCTGGAAGAAATATAAAATAGGAAATAAAGAAAAAACTGGAAACTTTATAACTGAAAAATACAATAAGCAATCTAAAAAAAAACTCACTTAATGGGTTCAAAAGCGTAATGGAAATAACAGAGGACTGAATCAGTGAACCTGAAGACAGATTCACAGAAATCCAGTTTGAACAGCAGAGAGGAAAAAAAAAAATTTTTTTATAAAGATAAGAGCCTTAGGGACTGATAAAATACCAAAAGAATCTAAAGTTAATGTCATCATTGTTCCAGGAGAAGAGAATGAGTATAGTGATTTAAAAAAAAAAAGAGTGAAAAATCCTCAAATCTGGTGCAAGATACAAACCTACAGATTCAACAACACAGGGAACCTCAAACAAGATAAATACAAAGAATTCTACTCCTACACATGTCATAATCAAACCTCTGAAAACTATACAAAGAAAACAACTATACAAAGAAAAGCCTTGAAAGCAGCCAGAGAAAAACAGTGCATTACTTATAGGGGAAAAAATGATTCAAAGTAGCACAGATATCTCATCAAAACCATGGAGTCTAAAGGTAGTGGAAAAACAATTCTAACATGCTGAAAGAAAATTACTACCGACACAGAATTCTAATATTTCCAGCAAAAAAATATCCTTCGAGACTTATGGAGACATAAAGACATTCTCAGAGGAAGAAAAACAGAGAGAACGTATTACCAGCAGACCTACCCTAAAATAGGTGCAGACAGGAAATGATTCTAGAAGACACTGTTGAACATCAGGAATAAGAGAAGAACAATGGAAACAGTTAACATCTGGAAAAATATAATAGACTATTCTCTTAAGTAGGAATTACACTGTCTGATGGCTCACTGTATGCATTTGTAAACATAACGAAAACAGAAAGGGAGTTAAGGGACCTGTATGATGCTCCAGTTTCAATATTCAATTTGTACTGGATCTAGTAAACAGTGAAAAATTAAGTGTGTGTACTGTAGTCCCTAGGAAGTGAAGTCACTCAGTCGTGTCCAACTCTTTGTGACCCCATGGACTGTAGCCCATCAGGCTTCTCCATCCATGGGATTTTCCAGGCAAGAATAGTGGAGTGGGTTGCCATTTCCTTCTCCAGGCGATCTTTCTGACCCAGGGATTGAACCTGGGTCTCCCACAACGTAAGCAGACGCTTTACTGTCTGAGCCACCAGGGAAGTAGTCCCTAGAACAATCAGCAAAACAGCTACATAAACAGTTATAGTCACACAGACAAGTTTAAATTCTAAAAACAAAACACTTCAGTAGTTAGAAATATTAAAGAAACCCAAAGCAAGCAGAGAGAAGGAAATCAAAATAAGAGTAAAAATCAATAAACCTGGGGTTTCCCTGGTGGCACAGTAGTAAAGAATCCACTTGCCAGTGAAGGAGACAGGTTCAACCCCTGATCCGGGAAGATACCACACACCGTGGAGCAGCTAAGCCCAAGCACCAGAACTATGGAGCCTGCGCCCTAGAGCCCAGAAGCCGCAACTGCTGAGCCCACGTTCTGCAGCTACTGGAGCCGGCACATCCTAGAGAAGAGCTCGCAACAAGAGACGCTACCACAATAAGAAGCTTGCACATCGCACCTGGAGAGCAGCTCCAGCTCACCACAACCAGAGAAAGCCTGCACAGCAAGGAAGACCCAGCACAGCCATAAATAAACGAACAAAATTATTTTTTAAATCAATAAACCTGAATACACAAAAATAATAGAGAAAAACCAATGAAGAAAAAAACTGTTTCTTTGTAAAGATCAATAAAATTGATAAATCTCTATCAAGACTAACATTTTTTAAAAGGAAAGAAATGTATATTAACAATATCAGGAATTTTTAAGAAGGATATCATTGAAGACTTCACAGGCATTAAAAAGACAAAAGAACACCACAAACAAAACTATACACATAACACAACTCTGATGAAATTTATGATTTCCTCAAAAACCACAAACTACCAAAATTCACCCCAAGATAAAATAGATAGCCTGAAAGTCCTATAACCATCAAAGAAATTGAACTTATAGTCTAAAAGCTTCCAACAAAGGAATCTTTAGACCCAGACTATTTTATTGGCAAATTCTACCAAATATTTAAGGAAGAAATGACACCAATGCTACACAATCTATTTTTTAAAATAGAAGAGGAGAGAATATTTCTCAGTTCCTTTTATGAAGCCAATATTACCCTGATACTAAAGTCAGACTAATATAGCTCAGGGGAAAAAATGATAGACCAATTTCCTCAAAAACATAGATGTAAAAACCCTAAGCAAAAAGTGTTGAATAAAATCCAGCAATGCATAACATGTACAATATATCACAAGTACAATTTATCCTGCAATGCAGGCTGGCACAATATTTAAAAGTCAATGTATCTACCATATTAACAGAAAAAAACATTTTCATATCAAATGTTGCAGGAAAAATTTTTGACAAAATTTAACATTCATTTACAAATAAAAATTTTAAACTTTCAGCTAACCAATATAGAAAAAACTTTCTCAACTTGAAGAGAATATACCAATAAACCCTAAAGCTAATATAATACTCAATCTTGAAAACCTAACTATTTTATCTCCTAAGAAAGGAAACACATTTTTCCTACTCTTATTCAGCATTGTACTGGAAGTCCTAGACAGTGCAATAAGACAAGAAAAATAAACACAAGACATACAAGACTGGAAGGGAAGAAATAAAACTGCCCTATTCTCCAATAAGATGATTGTATACGCAAATATATATATATCTCTCTCTCTCAAGGAATCTATAAAAGAAACTTCTAGAAATAACAAATGAGTAACGTAACAAAATATAAGGTCAAAACACAATAAATCAATCATGTGCCTATATTTCAGCAACAATCTCTTAGAAACAAAAACCATTAAGCCATTTACAATACTGAAAACAAAATACTTAGATATAAATCTAAACTACACACACAGGATTTGTATACTGAAAACTAAAAATGCTGATAAAAAGTAATTTTAAAGGACGTAAATAGACGACCCAGAGGGATGGTACAGGGAGGGTGGAGGGAGGGGGGTTCAGGATGGGGAACACGTGTATACCTGTGGCAGATTCATGTTGATGTATGGCAAAACAAATACAATACGGTAAAGTAATTAACCTCCAATTAAATAAACTTATATTTTAAAAAAAGGACATAAATAAATGAAGAGATATGCTATGTTCATGAGGAGGGCATGGTAACCCACTCCGGTATTCTTGCCTGGAGAAGTCCATGGACCGAGAAGCCTGGCAGGCTACACTCCATAGGGTCACACGCAGTCAGACACAACTGCAGCAACGGAACACACACTATGTTCTTGGATTGAAAAACTCAGAATAGTAAAGATGTCAGTTCTCCATAAACTGGTCTGTAGATTTAAGTGATTCCAACTGAAATATGAGCAGGATTTTCACAGATATAGACAGAATACGCCATTAGGCTATAAGCCATTTAGCTTGATTTAATAATCAAGACAGTGTTGGCAAAAATAGACAGATGAAGTTGAGGTTACTGGGGGCTCTGCAGACAGCAGATGTGGCCAGAGCCTAGGTGTACTAGGCTGCAGAGAATGTACTAGGTCCCTAGAGAATGGCAATCGTGCACTTCAGCCAAGGGCTACAGCTCCCAAGGAGATGTGGTGAGCACTCAGATGCGTGGCACAGGAGAGTGGTGCTGACTCTGATTTGGCACAAGTCAGAGCAGATAGGTCAAAGACAGCTCTGGAACTGCCACACTTACTCAGTGGCTTTCTCGGGAACTGTCCTGAGGAAGGCCAGGGAGAAAACAGTTTGTGCCCACACACGTTCAGAAGTAGACCTCGTCTGTGAGCTTCACTGGTGTCCGAAGGAGGGACAGAAGGTTGGGAACCGCTGGGGAGCAGGGCCAAGTCCCCCACACTCCAGGCCGCCGTGCGTGGCCTCTGCCTCTCAAGCCCCATTGCACTCTATGCCTCTCCACAACCCTCTTCTGGCATTCAGAAAACTAAAAGTCTGGCTGCCTCCGCACTGCTTCTGAATACCCTAACCCTCATCCCCATTTGAAAAACTCCTACTCAGCTTCAGGGCCCAACTTCAAAGTCCTCTTCNCAATGCTACACAATCTATTTTTTAAAATAGAAGAGGAGAGAATATTTCTCAGTTCCTTTTATGAAGCCAATATTACCCTGATACTAAAGTCAGACTAATATAGCTCAGGGGAAAAAATGATAGACCAATTTCCTCAAAAACATAGATGTAAAAACCCTAAGCAAAAAGTGTTGAATAAAATCCAGCAATGCATAACATGTACAATATATCACAAGTAGAATTTATCCTGCAATGCAGGCTGGCACAATATTTAAAAGTCAATGTATCTACCATATTAACAGAAAAAAACATTGTCATATCAAATGTTGCAGGAAAAAATTTTGACAAAATTTAACATTCATTTACAAATAAAAATTTTAAACTTTCAGCTAACCAATATAGAAAAAACTTTCTCAACTTGAAGAGAATATACCAATAAACCCTAAAGCTAATATAATACTCAATCTTGAAAACCTAACTATTTTATCTCCTAAGAAAGGAAACACATTTTTCCTACTCTTATTCAGCATTGTACTGGAAGTCCTAGACAGTGCAATAAGACAAGAAAAATAAACACAAGACATACAAGACTGGAAGGGAAGAAATAAAACTGCCCTATTCTCCAATAAGATGATTGTATACGCAAATATATATATCTCTCTCTCTCTCAAGGAATCTATAAAAGAAACTTCTAGAAATAACAAATGAGTAACGTAACAAAATATAAGGTCAAAACACAATAAATCAATCATGTGCCTATATTTCAGCAACAATCTCTTAGAAACAAAAACCATTAAGCCATTTACAATACTGAAAACAAAATACTTAGATATAAATCTAAACTACACACACAGGATTTGTATACTGAAAACTAAAAATGCTGATAAAAAGTAATTTTAAAGGACGTAAATAGACGACCCAGAGGGATGGTACAGGGAGGGTGGAGGGAGGGGGGTTCAGGATGGGGAACACGTGTATACCTGTGGCAGATTCATGTTGATGTATGGCAAAACAAATACAATACGGTAAAGTAATTAACCTCCAATTAAATAAACTTATATTTTAAAAAAAGGACATAAATAAATGAAGAGATATGCTATGTTCATGAGGAGGGCATGGTAACCCACTCCGGTATTCTTGCCTGGAGAAGTCCATGGACCGAGAAGCCTGGCAGGCTACACTCCATAGGGTCACACGCAGTCAGACACAACTGCAGCAACGGAACACACACTATGTTCTTGGATTGAAAAACTCAGAATAGTAAAGATGTCAGTTCTCCATAAACTGGTCTGTAGATTTAAGTGATTCCAACTGAAATATGAGCAGGATTTTCACAGATATAGACAGAATACGCCATTAGGCTATAAGCCATTTAGCTTGATTTAATAATCAAGACAGTGTTGGCAAAAATAGACAGATGAAGTTGAGGTTACTGGGGGCTCTGCAGACAGCAGATGTGGCCAGAGCCTAGGTGTACTAGGCTGCAGAGAATGTACTAGGTCCCTAGAGAATGGCAATCGTGCACTTCAGCCAAGGGCTACAGCTCCCAAGGAGATGTGGTGAGCACTCAGATGCGTGGCACAGGAGAGTGGTGCTGACTCTGATTTGGCACAAGTCAGAGCAGATAGGTCAAAGACAGCTCTGGAACTGCCACACTTACTCAGTGGCTTTCTCGGGAACTGTCCTGAGGAAGGCCAGGGAGAAAACAGTTTGTGCCCACACACGTTCAGAAGTAGACCTCGTCTGTGAGCTTCACTGGTGTCCGAAGGAGGGACAGAAGGTTGGGAACCGCTGGGGAGCAGGGCCAAGTCCCCCACACTCCAGGCCGCCGTGCGTGGCCTCTGCCTCTCAAGCCCCATTGCACTCTATGCCTCTCCACGACCCTCTTCTGGCATTCAGAAAACTAAAAGTCTGGCTGCCTCCGCACTGCTTCTGAATACCCTAACCCTCATCCCCATTTGAAAAACTCCTACTCAGCTTCAGGGCCCAACTTCAAAGTCCTCTTCCTCCTTCCACAGATACAACTTTGGTCCTAGACAGAAAGTTTGAGAAGGAGCAGGGCAAGGAGAGAAGTAATAAAATTCTGTCAGCAAATAATGTGCTGTGGGAGAGGCTGGAAACAGCACTCTCAGTGCCCCAACTCCCCACACACGGGAAAGCCAGACCTTCAGGAATCAGCCCACTACGCTGAATCTCTGATCATTAAAATGCCCACATGCTCTGTTCCAGCAGTGCCACTCATGGCATCCACCCTGCAGACACGCCACCTCAGAACACCAGGCACTGGGCTCACTGAGTTTCACTTTTAATGGCAAAAGGCTGGAAATGACCCAGGTACCCAGTCATAGGGGCCCATTTAATATTACATGAGGTATTCACATGTACAGTGCTGGATGAGGGCTTGTAAAATGAGTTCAGTCTCTGCATATCAACATGATGAGGTCCCCAGGATATATTTTTGAGTGAAGAATACAAAGTTACAGGGTGATAATTATGGAATGTATTTTAAATATATATGTAATTTTTAAAGGAAATATACAATCCTATATACTTTTCTCAAAGTACATTTAGGTGCATGTAAAAACATTTTTAAAAGATCTAGAAATATATTTTTCATTTCCTCAAACGGGTGGCAGTCAAGAGTCTGGGGCATGGCAAATGAGAGCCTTGGCCTAATCTGCACAGTTATAGGTTTTACAAGGAGAAAAACCTTGTGTGGCTAAAATATAATGAAAGTAGATGAGTTCATTAAAATTAGAATTTTTCTCAATAAAGAAAACCCTGCCATGAAATCTCCAAGGTTGAACCTGTGGCCAGGGCCCCGTAGGGTGAGGCCAGGGTACACACACAAGGTTCCCAGCCCTCACTCTGATGAGATGAAATTGCACTGGTATGAGAGGGAGGAAGGCTCAGCACAGGGGCCCCACCAGGCCACAGGGCACAGTCAGATTTGTCTGAGGGCAAGCTGGCCTGGCAGCTTAGAACACCCACATGCACGCATGCTCAAAAGTGCATACACAATCATACATATACACACACAAACACACACCACACAAATACATATCATAATCACATAAACATATACTCAGATACACTCACTCACATGGATGTATACATATAAACATACACCCACACCACACACACACCATTTTCAGTCACATAGATAAACACTACAAATTCAAGCTCACACACCATTCACATGTGTAAATACACACTCACAGACACGTAAGTACACATTTGTACACAACACTCGAACACACGTTTGCACATTCTCCCAGGGCACATGATCATGCGCACTCACACACACATTCACACATTCCCAACACTCACAGATGCCTGAGGTCGGAGCAGCCAGTCCCAGAAGCCTCAGCCCTGGGACTGAGTCCTTGGGGCTGACAGGGGAGCCCAGTACCCAGCAGAGGATGAGCATTCACCAGGGGCGGCCAAGGGAAGTGAACCTTGAGATAAGCCAGGAGCCAGCCAGCCTAAGCCCAGCCCAAACCCTCACTGCCAGCAAGGGGCAAACATGAGCACCCACATGGCAACCTTCCCCAGGTCATCCGTCCCTGCTGTGCACTGCCATGCCCCCAGCAGATGCTGTGGAGGGATCACTGCCCTCCAGAGACCATCAGCCATCCCCTGGTCCCGGCACCAGGCACTGCTCACCATGCAAGGTTTGTAGTACAGTGGAAACTTTGCTCACAAGGGCTCAGCAGCTTAAGAAGCCAGCCCTGGAGCCCCCCAGCCTGCAGGCATCTCCTGGGCCAGGCTGCGCTGCTCCAGGCTGGGAGCCAGGGCTTGCTGAGCCCATGTGACCGCCATCCCCACATGGCTGTGCGATGGAATCTGAGACATGCAAACCCATCCCTGTATCCTCTAGAGGCTTCCCACAGCATGACTGCCCTATTACCTGACTGCTGCACCCAGAGCTCCTGTCCTTAGCACACCTCAGCTTAATTCCTGCCCCAGGGCTTTACACCTGCTGCTCCCTGCACCTGGAAGTCCAGGTCTCAACTCAGATGTCTCCTCCTCAGAAAGACCTCGGCTATAAGCGCTCCTTCTCTGTCACTCCCTATCCTGCCATTCTGTTCTATTTTTTCCATAAAACCAGTTCCCAGTAATCGACATATGGATTCTTTACTGGGTCACTGTCTGCCCTCCAACCAGAAGATCCCAGTAGAGCGGAGTTTTCCCTGCTGGATCCACAGCCCCCAGATCAGTGCCTAGCACCTCAGAGGTGGTCAATAAACATGGGGAAATTGCCTCACCTTTGCAGCCCCTCTTTCCCCTACTTGCATGAGGCTTCCTTCTTAAGGTCAGTTTCACAAAATGGGCCAAGTTTACTGCCTTCCAGCATGAGCACAGCATAAGAGGAAGTGTAAAAGAAATGTTTATGTTGAGAATTCTGGTGCTCTGATTTCTCTCTGGTTTATAAAACATTCGGGTTGCCTGCGTGGAGGTGGGAAGACAGGCACTGGGAGTTGTCTGACACAGATTATCTTAACAGCAGGGGAATCTGAAGGGATGTCGGGAGGCTCCAGGACCATCTGACAAATGGCCACCTCGGGGATCCGCAGAACTCAGCAGCGCTGGGAGAGAGCACTTGAAATGCCAGCTGGAAAGGTCGTATGTACCAGCTGGAAGCGGAACGGTGTAGCCTCACAGGGAGGCAAAAGGTGGGCACCATGTGGCCACCACTGGGAACCCCTGTAGACCCTACGCAATAGATCATCTCATTTTCTTTTTTTAGACAAATACTCTGAAGGAATTTTTTTAAACTGTATTCGCAGAATACCTTCTCCCAAAATGTACATCAATGGGAAGGCAGGGAATGAAGGTCTGAGCCCTCCCAGAGAAGCGACTCCTCCTCTGGGTGCTGGGCCCAGAAGGTGCGTCAGCAGCCGCAGATAACCATGTGTCACCTGGGAGAGCGACCGAAGTGAGGAACCCCAGCTTCGCTCCAGATCCTCAAACCAGAACCTGCCCTGTTGCATGTTCCCAGGTGAACTGATGCTTATTAAAGTCTAGGACATACCTTTGTGTGTATATGCGTGTGCGTGTTGTGACAGCACCTGAAATCTACTCTCTTGGCAATTTTCCAGTACTGAGTACAGTATTACTAACTCTAACATGCATGCTGTACATTAGATCTCTGGACTTATCCATCCTGCATAACTGCAGCTTTATACCTCTGACCAACATCTTCCCATTTCCTCCACCACCTCATCCCCTGGTAACCACTGCTCTACTCCTTGCTTCTATGTAGTGGACTTTTTTAGATTACACCTATCAGTGAGATCATGTAGTGGTCTTCTTTATCTGGCTTATTTCACTGAGCATAAAGTCTTCCAGGTCCATCCACATTGCCACAAATGGCAGGATCTCGTTTTGTAAAAGCAACTAATATTCCACTGTGTGTGTGTGTGTGTGTGTGTGACAATTCTTTATCCATCCATTTGTCTGCATAATCATTTTAATAATCATTTCACTATCTGTGGGTATATCAAATCATCGTGTATACCTTAAATATATACAAGTTTTATTTTAAAAAAAAATTTAACTTAAAATCAGCCTGGGACATGCCACTCAACACTCTCCAGGGCCTCTTGAAGATCAGCTGTGTGGCCAGGGCAGTGAGCTCTTCCTGTTCACCGGGTCTCCTTCCCCAGCAATAAAATGAGAGCACTCTCTCAGGCTGGCAAAGGCCCAAGGAAGAAGAGGGCCAGGGAGAGGAAGCTGGGAATCCCTGGAGAAGCGGGAGCCCCAGGGCCTTGGTTGGCCTCCTCGTGATGGTAAAAGGGCTACCACACTGCACAGAGGCCACTGTGGGGTCAGGGAGGCCTTAACCTAGGCAAGCTGCCCACCCTCACCATGCAGCACCCAGAACCAAGCCACCCACCTACCCCAGCACACTGTCACCTACCGGACACCTCTTTCCTCCTGGCCTTGGCCCCCTGTCTTCCACTTTGGAGTGGGGCCAAGGATCCCAATGAGGGCAGGACCCGTGTTTACCATCCACCATCTCAACAACAAAAGGAAACAATTTTTCCAAACCATTCTCCAAACCAGATTATATAAGGGAAAGATGCGTGTGTTCAACAGATGTCTGCTCAGATGTCAATCTTCCCCAAGCCCTCTGAGCAGGAAAGCCTTCCCCACTTCTGCTCGGGACCGGACCTCCCAGCCCAGGGGGAGCTGGCCTCTGGCTGAACATACCTCTGGAAGGCCTGGTCCTGGGCTGTGCTGAGCCAGGCGGCAAGCCCAGCCCTTCTGCAAGAGCACTCACTGCTCTCAGTAACCTCAGGGCAGACGCAGGCCCTGCGCAGAGGCGCCATGAGTGGCCAGGAGCAACTGGCTGCAAGTAACACGCAAAGAATCAGAGCAACTAACCAAGTCAGCTGGCAAAGGCCCAGCCACAGAGAAGAATGAGAACAGTGAACACCTTGCCATGCAGAAGGGGAGGCAGAGATGACGGAAGTGGGGAGGGGACAGAGTGGGCATCGGGGACCCAATCACAGTAAGAGAGGTCGGCTGATGCCAGAAGAAGCAGAGATGCAAGCATGGTATTGAAAGGTCCACAGGGCCCGGTCAGCACCAAAGATACACACTAGTCCTAATCTCTGAGGACCTGTGAATGCTGCTACCTCGTATCGCAGAAAAGCACTTTTATATGTGATTAAATTAAGAATCTGGAGGTGGGAGACAATCTTGAATTAGCAGGGCACCCTCAGTGCGATCACATGTCCATTTCCTTATAAGAAGAAGGCCAGAGAGACCAGACACCCAGAGGAGAAGGCCTGGCAAAGACAGAGAAGAGCGAAGGAAAATTCTGGCCTTGAAGACAGGAGCGAGGCAGCCACAAGCCAAGGGATGCCTGGAGCCACCAGAAACAAAGAGGCAGGAATGCATTTTCCCCTGGAGCCACTGCTGAGAGCACAGCCCTGCCAACACCCTGCTTTCTGCCTCCAGAACCAGGGTGTTAGTCGCTCAGTCGTGTCTGACTCTCCGCGACCCCATGGACTGTAGCCCACCAGGCTCCTCTGTCCATGGGATTCTCCAGGCAAGAATACTGGAGTGGGTTGCCATTTCCTTCTCCACTCCAAAACCGGGAGGCAATGCATGTCTGTTGTTTAAGCCAGTAAATTGGGGGTAATTTGTTACATTCAGAGGCAGAAAGTTGATAAAAGAGGGAAACTTGATATTGGACTGAACTGATAAAGAAATGCTGTGGAAGACTGGGGCAGTTAAGGGCAGGAGGGTTGTCAGAGAGCTGAATCCTCATCTTCTGTGGCAGGAAGTCAAAAGATAAAGTCAAAACCTGACACACCAAGAAAGAGTTCTAAGAATGCACGCAAAGGCACAATGGTGACTGCTGGAGCCCACAGCCCAAAACCCTCCATGGGCCCCATTCTTGGGGACGGCCTGGAGGAAGAGGCACACACGCTCACACACTCATTCACGGGGACACACAACCACATTCTCTGGCATACTCTCATACTAACAGGCACCCTTACATTCACACACACACACACAGTCACACACTGATACACACACACATGCACTCAAAATGCATTCTCACACTTGCATGCATCCTCAAATCCATTCACATCTACACATACAGACACACACTCATACACCACACCAGAAGGGGAGCCAGAGGGACTCCGAACCAGAGCCAGGATGTCAGCTCTGACACTACGGGTCCCAACCAGAAGCTAAGGAGGGCCCACTGCACCCAGAACACAAAGGGCCACCCAGGGCCCCGCACCCCGAGCACTGCGCTTCCGCACCCACTTGGAGCAGGCGGGGCTGTGCCAAAGCCAGGCCATGGATGGCACTTGCCGGGCTCCAGGCCCTTTCCTGCCCCTGCCAGGCCGGCTCCTGTCCTTGTCTTACTCCGCTCTCGGGAAGCACCTCTCGCCAGCCATCTGGGGTTTGGCCGAGCCTCAGCCTCCTGGCTGCCACGTCTCACTCAGCGCTGGGCGGGTGCCAGCTCTGAGCTAAGTGAGTGCGGGCGGAGGAAGGGGAGAGCAGGGAGCAGGGACAGGGCTGCTCCACCTCCTGCATCGCGGCCGGAACAGACACTGTTTTGCCATCCCTTTTGAAATAAAGAGGAATAAATCCACCAGGCTTTACTCAGAGCTCCCTGGGCTCACAAGCCCTCCTGCCTGCTCGCCCTCTGCAGGCCCAAGGCCATGTCCCTCCTCTCTTGGTGTGTACTCTGCCACATCCTCACTGAATTATGGCCCCGTTTTAGAGATGAGGGGAACAAAGCCTGCAGAGGCCGATGAGCCTGCCAGGTCACAGAGCCCACAGGAGATGATCCTGGCCAGACGCTAATCCCCTGGCCCTGGAGTCTGCCCCCTGCCAGCCAGCCCTCACGGCCTCTGTGCACCCAGGTCATGTCCTGCTTCTACGTCCATGCCAGCTGACTCTCCAACCAATGGGCTGGGGTCCCCATCTCCCTAGGCCAGGGACAACCAAGAGCCATGGGAACTCAGGAGGCTCCCTCAGCACAGTGTGAAGAGGCTCAGGCCCAGCCTGTCCAGACAAAAACTCTTCCCTTCCTCTACACCCTCCCCTCCCTCATTCCAGGCGGGCGTGGGCCCTCCTCCCAGTCACACAAGCCAGGAGCCTGGAGGCTGTACTGGGCCCCCTCTCCCTCCCACTCACATCCCCAAAGCTCATCTCTTCCACTTCTCAACTACCTACCACCACCACCACCTTGCCTCTCCCTGCCCCTTCCTCAGCACGAGAGCCACATCTCTCTCTGCTATTCCTCCAAGGGTGCCAACTCAGGCCCTGTCCATCCAGCACAGTCTCTTCCCAGTCCCAGAGAGCTCTTCCCAAGATACACATCACCAGGTAACCATGGATAAGATGAAATACCCCCACGTTGCAGAATACATTGCAACCAGATCCCTATGTGAGGGGCATGTCAGCGTCCTGGAGCCAACCTAGGACTCCCGTTGGTAAAGTGTGGGTGTCCCCAGGAGCACCCATTTCCCTCTGCTGTTAATCCAGGGAGCCAGTATCAAGGGTCAGGAATAGGAGCTGGGGTCAGGAGGTGCACGCAGGGGTGGGAGGAAAGCCAGCTCCGGAGACAGTCTTCCTCACCTCCCTTGTCCCATTCACTAGAAGGGACTCAAACCCTCCACCCACATGACCAGCCATGGTCATACACCCTGGGAAATAAGAGGTCACGTCTGAGCAGTACTTTAAAAGAAAAGCCATACCCAAGACAGCCTATAGATGAGAGAGAACTGAAATAAAGATATCATGTATTCACACAGAGATAACATTTATCTCTATTCACATAGAGATAACATTGGGAACATGGAGCAGCTACCAAAAACCCTAGTTAAGACAAATGTTCCTAATTGGAAAAATACCTAGTTACTGAACTGAACAGCAGAAAGAATGAGCCAACCAACCAACTCAGAACCTGAGGGTGTGGTGGGAGCATTCCCTCTGGATGCTTCGGGATCGAGCCAGAGAAGGCATATGGGAAAACTCAAATGACGTAGATGAACCCATACCATCCACATGATGCAGGAAAGGAGGGAGGAAGAAGAAATTTCCCAAAATTAGATGAAACATTTCAATTTAAATGGGTTCATAGAGAACAGATAAAGATGTATGTGGAAAAAAACTCACTAAGGAAAAAAACTCACCGAGATATAGTATCCTGAAACCCGAGAATATCAAAGACAAAAAGAACCTTCTAACAGCTCCCAGAGAGAAAGGGCAGATCAATACAGAGGAAAGCGTCTTCAGACAGATAAGCAAGTTTAGGATCAGGACCAGCACCAGGGGCAACAGATAGAGACCAGCATCAGGCAGCAATATCTGCAAAGAATTCAAGAAAAGGATCTCAGAGGGAGTGGGGTGGAGGGACACAGCCCATTCCCTGAGGCCAAAGTGACAGCAGACACAGCGGAGAACATCCAAGTCCCTTCGGGAAGGTGGGCAGTGGCAGAGGGCACGACTGAGTAGAGACCCACTGACCTAGCGGGTCAGCATCTTGGGGGACACTCAAACAGCTGGAATAGGGGACTCACCCCACTGTGAGCATGGGGGGGTTCTTGCCTAAGTCCCTTAAGGGCTCCCCACTGTAGAACACACCTTCGTTCCCTGGGATGGCTTTTCAGACCCTCCTGATGTTGCTCCTGGAGAACACTGCCTCTTCACAGTGTCCACAGGGCCTGGCCAAGGAAGCACAGAGAAATGTGGATGAACAAAGGAGGAGCGGGGAAGGAAGGAAAGAGAAAGAAGGGAGGGAAGCAAGAAGGAGGAAAGGAAGACGAGAAGGAAAGATGAAAGGAAAGAGAAAAACAAGAAAGGAAAGAAATTGCAGCTAATTCTCAGCAACATACAAGTGCAGGGATGTAAGGACAGCAGCAGAGTCCCAGTCCTCCTGCCAGCTCAAGCGGGGGGCCACCTGGGGGCCACTGCAGCTAGCCTGCAGCCTCAGCCCTTTGCCCCAGCACCCCGGTCTCTTTCCTCCTGATGGCTTCCAGGTAAATTCCTCACAAACCAAGCTTGGGCTTTGGCTTGAGCTGTCCTTGTCCCCGAAGTCTGGCTCAGCCGGCAAAGCAGATGACATTATAACACATCTGCTCGGGTGGTGCGCTTCCGACCCCGATTTCTGACTCCAATGCAACAAGAAGGGAGCATGAAGACTTCCAAAAACCCACAGCACAGCTTCACACACAGAGAGACACACAAACAGCTGAGGGTCCAGGGCGGCAATGACGCTGGTCTGCAATGAACTTTACCCGTGGGGAGGGAGGTCCCAGGGATACGAGTGGGCATCCTTCCCCACTGTTCTCACAGCACCCTGCTGCCACCCAGCTGTCCAGAGAGGAGGCTAACTGAGGGAAAGAAACAGGATCTCATGCCCTGGAGCAGCACCAAGAGCTCTGTAGCCATCAAGGACCACTGGATTCATGGCTGGACACACACCCTGAGACTTTCCAGGAATGCTTCTGGCATTCAACACCACGTGCCCCAATAATTACAGGGAAAACTCACTCACTTTCTTGTATTAATTATACAAGTATTATGTCAACATACTCTCCTGAGCATCATCCTGCCATCTGTTCCTCCCTTGCATGTCTTCCTGTCCACTCTTGCCCACCCCTGTGCCCACATTTCCACCTCACTCCTTGACACCCCTCTGCTCAACTCAGGGGAGCCAATTCATTTAGACAGACGTGGAGGTACTTTTAAACGTCTTATCATGCAGGATGGTGCCCTTTGCATCTATGTTTCAGGGAACTCTCAAGGACTGGAGCACAGGATGGGTGCCCACCCAGCGGGTCTTTGCCCTACACGTAGCCCTGGGCCTCACTGCTGCCTACCCACAGGGGACCGACAGCATGTCCACACTGAGATAACTGATGTTTCTCTAATAGCCAAGGCAACTCAGAGTTTATGTTTGTTAGACATAAGCTAACAAACATCTGTCTCAGCACATGTCTCATTGAGGACCGTGTGGCCAGCACCAGGCAGGCCATCCTGGCCAGGCGAGGAAAGAGGTGCAGGTGTGCAGGGGCCAGATACGCCAGTGTCCCAGTCAGCAGAGACGACAGGGGTAGACTGAGGCCTGCCAGCGTCTCTGAGAGTCTTGTCCACGGCTGACACGGAGCTGGGACGAGAGGAATGGGCAACAGGAAGCCCAGTCTCTGCCTCCCAGCAGGATCCCTACCTGAAAGCCCTCCCCAGGCCTCGGGGGTGCTGACACTGGGTTGATGGTTGCCCTGGTTCCTAGCAAGAAGGCCCTCCCTGGAGCAGGCAGGTGGGTCAAGCCAGCCCTTCTAGCCCCCAAGCTCAGAGCCTCGGCCCAGTGCCCACAGTGCCCACCCTGGCATGCCACACAGAAGAAGATCCTAGACTGATACATCCCCGGCAGAAAAGGCCATTTATCTCTGGGCTTANGGGGGGTTCTTGCCTAAGTCCCTTAAGGGCTCCCCACTGCAGAACACACCTTCGTTCCCTGGGATGGCTTTTCAGACCCTCCTGATGTTGCTCCTGGAGAACACTGCCTCTTCACAGTGTCCACAGGGCCTGGCCAAGGAAGCACAGAGAAATGTGGATGAACAAAGGAGGAGCGGGGAAGGAAGGAAAGAGAAAGAAGGGAGGGAAGCAAGAAGGAGGAAAGGAAGACGAGAAGGAAAGATGAAAGGAAAGAGAAAAACAAGAAAGGAAAGAAATTGCAGCTAATTCTCAGCAACATACAAGTGCAGGGATGTAAGGACAGCAGCAGAGTCCCAGTCCTCCTGCCAGCTCAAGCGGGGGGCCACCTGGGGGCCACTGCAGCTAGCCTGCAGCCTCAGCCCTTTGCCCCAGCACCCCGGTCTCTTTCCTCCTGATGGCTTCCAGGTAAATTCCTCACAAACCAAGCTTGGGCTTTGGCTTGAGCTGTCCTTGTCCCCGAAGTCTGGCTCAGCCGGCAAAGCAGATGACATTATAACACATCTGCTCGGGTGGTGCGCTTCCGACCCCGATTTCTGACTCCAATGCAACAAGAAGGGAGCATGAAGACTTCCAAAAACCCACAGCACAGCTTCACACACAGAGAGACACACAAACAGCTGAGGGTCCAGGGCGGCAATGACGCTGGTCTGCAATGAACTTTACCCGTGGGGAGGGAGGTCCCAGGGATACGAGTGGGCATCCTTCCCCACTGTTCTCACAGCACCCTGCTGCCACCCAGCTGTCCAGAGAGGAGGCTAACTGAGGGAAAGAAACAGGATCTCATGCCCTGGAGCAGCACCAAGAGCTCTGTAGCCATCAAGGACCACTGGATTCATGGCTGGACACACACCCTGAGACTTTCCAGGAATGCTTCTGGCATTCAACACCACGTGCCCCAATAATTACAGGGAAAACTCACTCACTTTCTTGTATTAATTATACAAGTATTATGTCAACATACTCTCCTGAGCATCATCCTGCCATCTGTTCCTCCCTTGCATGTCTTCCTGTCCACTCTTGCCCACCCCTGTGCCCACATTTNACTCAAACAGCTGGAATAGGGGACTCACCCCACTGTGAGCATGGGGGGGTTCTTGCCTAAGTCCCTTAAGGGCTCCCCACTGCAGAACACACCTTCGTTCCCTGGGATGGCTTTTCAGACCCTCCTGATGTTGCTCCTGGAGAACACTGCCTCTTCACAGTGTCCACAGGGCCTGGCCAAGGAAGCACAGAGAAATGTGGATGAACAAAGGAGGAGCGGGGAAGGAAGGAAAGAGAAAGAAGGGAGGGAAGCAAGAAGGAGGAAAGGAAGACGAGAAGGAAAGATGAAAGGAAAGAGAAAAACAAGAAAGGAAAGAAATTGCAGCTAATTCTCAGCAACATACAAGTGCAGGGATGTAAGGACAGCAGCAGAGTCCCAGTCCTCCTGCCAGCTCAAGCGGGGGGCCACCTGGGGGCCACTGCAGCTAGCCTGCAGCCTCAGCCCTTTGCCCCAGCACCCCGGTCTCTTTCCTCCTGATGGCTTCCAGGTAAATTCCTCACAAACCAAGCTTGGGCTTTGGCTTGAGCTGTCCTTGTCCCCGAAGTCTGGCTCAGCCGGCAAAGCAGATGACATTATAACACATCTGCTCGGGTGGTGCGCTTCCGACCCCGATTTCTGACTCCAATGCAACAAGAAGGGAGCATGAAGACTTCCAAAAACCCACGGCACAGCTTCACACACAGAGAGACACACAAACAGCTGAGGGTCCAGGGCGGCAATGACGCTGGTCTGCAATGAACTTTACCCGTGGGGAGGGAGGTCCCAGGGATACGAGTGGGCATCCTTCCCCACTGTTCTCACAGCACCCTGCTGCCACCCAGCTGTCCAGAGAGGAGGCTAACTGAGGGAAAGAAACAGGATCTCATGCCCTGGAGCAGCACCAAGAGCTCTGTAGCCATCAAGGACCACTGGATTCATGGCTGGACACACACCCTGAGACTTTCCAGGAATGCTTCTGGCATTCAACACCACGTGCCCCAATAATTACAGGGAAAACTCACTCACTTTCTTGTATTAATTATACAAGTATTATGTCAACATACTCTCCTGAGCATCATCCTGCCATCTGTTCCTCCCTTGCATGTCTTCCTGTCCACTCTTGCCCACCCCTGTGCCCACATTTCCACCTCACTCCTTGACACCCCTCTGCTCAACTCAGGGGAGCCAATTCATTTAGACAGACGTGGAGGTACTTTTAAACGTCTTATCATGCAGGATGGTGCCCTTTGCATCTATGTTTCAGGGAACTCTCAAGGACTGGAGCACAGGATGGGTGCCCACCCAGCGGGTCTTTGCCCTACACGTAGCCCTGGGCCTCACTGCTGCCTACCCACAGGGGACCGACAGCATGTCCACACTGAGATAACTGATGTTTCTCTAATAGCCAAGGCAACTCAGAGTTTATGTTTGTTAGACATAAGCTAACAAACATCTGTCTCAGCACATGTCTCATTGAGGACCGTGTGGCCAGCACCAGGCAGGCCATCCTGGCCAGGCGAGGAAAGAGGTGCAGGTGTGCAGGGGCCAGATACGCCAGTGTCCCAGTCAGCAGAGACGACAGGGGTAGACTGAGGCCTGCCAGCGTCTCTGAGAGTCTTGTCCACGGCTGACACGGAGCTGGGACGAGAGGAATGGGCAACAGGAAGCCCAGTCTCTGCCTCCCAGCAGGATCCCTACCTGAAAGCCCTCCCCAGGCCTCGGGGGTGCTGACACTGGGTTGATGGTTGCCCTGGTTCCTAGCAAGAAGGCCCTCCCTGGAGCAGGCAGGTGGGTCAAGCCAGCCCTTCTAGCCCCCAAGCTCAGAGCCTCGGCCCAGTGCCCACAGTGCCCACCCTGGCATGCCACACAGAAGAAGATCCTAGACTGATACATCCCCGGCAGAAAAGGCCATTTATCTCTGGGCTTAACTAGCCTCTTCCAATTAGTGAAGAATAAAATGGCAGCATTTACTCTGAAGAACTGCAATGTCAGATTATTAATTAAATGCACTGCTGCTGAGCCGCCCCACACAGGAGGCCAAGCCCTCATTAAAACGGCATGAGACTAAAGCCGGGAGAGGGAGCAGAGGCAGGGGGAGCCAGACCTGAGACAGGAGAGTGGGAGACAGCGGTCAGGGGCAGACGCAGGGCAGACAGGGCCAGCAAGGCCACGGGCGCTGTCGCGGGGAGGCCCCCACCGCAAACCCCTTTGGGAGAATGTGCCCGCTGCAGCTGCTTCGAGTCCTTTCTCAACACGATTGGAAGAGGGGATAAAGCCAGGGCACACGGGAGGGGCTGCGGCAACACTGGGCCTCCGCTTCACAAACCTTAGCAGGGAGACACACAGGGCACAGCCTGCAGCTGGCCTTCACGCCCGCGTGGCAGAGGGCAGCTCCTCCCTGGGCGCAGGCACCAGGCTGAGGCCCTTGACTCAGGCGGGGGCTGTCCTCTGGCAATTTCCTGGGAGGAGCGCTAACGGTGCTCTCTTGGACCCTGAGACGTTGAGCCCTGTCCTCTCCAGGGGGAGAAGCTTGAAGGGCCATCCAGGAACGTCAGACCCAACCCAAAGGAGCAGGTCACAGATAGCACCGTCCACTGGGCAGGAAGGCCTTCTTCAACTGGGCACTTGGGAAAGGGTCGCTGCTTGCTAGGCTGACCTTGCTTTCCCCCTGGGTGTTATTTCTCTTCTTTTTTCCTCCAGCCGTGAGTGAGATGTTGTCAAAGGTTACAGGTTGTTCTCACTCATAACGGTGGGTGCCCAGCAGCTCTAACCTCTGACAAGCACATGTGCACCACACACACATGAATATACATTTGTGTGCACTCCTACATGCTTCACACATGTATCCACATGCACAACACAGGCCCTTGTACACACACATCACATGGACATGTGCGCCCACACAACACACTACACACATGCAGAAATCCAACATGTGTACACATGTGTTCACATGTGTGCGTGTATGTGTCATTCCTACATGTGTGTCACACACACCTACAGGCACTTGCATGCACTAATACCCATCCTGTTAGCTGCTCTTGGGCTCATTCTCTGCTTACTTATTTCATGGTTCTTGCCACTATCTGAAATGATGTTCATTCCTGTCTCCCCCACTCTACCTGCCCACAGTTTGTTGTGATCCACACAGCTAAAGGGTTTAGGGAAGTTAATGAAGCAGAAGTAGATGTTTTTCTGGAATTCCCTCCTGGAATTTCTTCCAAGGAGTAAGCGTCTTTTAATTTCATGGCTGCAGTCACCATCTGCGGTGATTTCGGAGCCCAAGAAAATAAAGTCTGTCACTGTTTCTANTCAAGCCAGCCCTTCTAGCCCCCAAGCTCAGAGCCTCGGCCCAGTGCCCACAGTGCCCACCCTGGCATGCCACACAGAAGAAGATCCTAGACTGATACATCCCCGGCAGAAAAGGCCATTTATCTCTGGGCTTAACTAGCCTCTTCCAATTAGTGAAGAATAAAATGGCAGCATTTACTCTGAAGAACTGCAATGTCAGATTATTAATTAAATGCACTGCTGCTGAGCCGCCCCACACAGGAGGCCAAGCCCTCATTAAAACGGCATGAGACTAAAGCCGGGAGAGGGAGCAGAGGCAGGGGGAGCCAGACCTGAGACAGGAGAGTGGGAGACAGCGGTCAGGGGCAGACGCAGGGCAGACAGGGCCAGCAAGGCCACGGGCGCTGTCGCGGGGAGGCCCCCACCGCAAACCCCTTTGGGAGAATGTGCCCGCTGCAGCTGCTTCGAGTCCTTTCTCAACACGATTGGAAGAGGGGATAAAGCCAGGGCACACGGGAAGGGCTGCGGCAACACTGGGCCTCCGCTTCACAAACCTTAGCAGGGAGACACACAGGGCACAGCCTGCAGCTGGCCTTCACGCCCGCGTGGCAGAGGGCAGCTCCTCCCTGGGCGCAGGCACCAGGCTGAGGCCCTTGACTCAGGCGGGGGCTGTCCTCTGGCAATTTCCTGGGAGGAGCGCTAACGGTGCTCTCTTGGACCCTGAGACGTTGAGCCCTGTCCTCTCCAGGGGGAGAAGCTTGAAGGGCCATCCAGGAACGTCAGACCCAACCCAAAGGAGCAGGTCACAGATAGCACCGTCCACTGGGCAGGAAGGCCTTCTTCAACTGGGCACTTGGGAAAGGGTCGCTGCTTGCTAGGCTGACCTTGCTTTCCCCCTGGGTGTTATTTCTCTTCTTTTTTCCTCCAGCCGTGAGTGAGATGTTGTGAAAGGTTACAGGTTGTTCTCACTCATAACGGTGGGTGCCCAGCAGCTCTAACCTCTGACAAGCACATGTGCACCACACACACATGAATATACATTTGTGTGCACTCCTACATGCTTCACACATGTATCCACATGCACAACACAGGCCCTTGTACACACACATCACATGGACATGTGCGCCCACACAACACACTACACACATGCAGAAATCCAACATGTGTACACATGTGTTCACATGTGTGCGTGTATGTGTCATTCCTACATGTGTGTCACACACACCTACAGGCACTTGCATGCACTAATACCCATCCTGTTAGCTGCTCTTGGGCTCATTCTCTGCTTACTTATTTCATGGTTCTTGCCACTATCTGAAATGATGTTCATTCCTGTCTCCCCCACTCTACCTGCCCACAGTTTGTTGTGATCCACACAGCTAAAGGGTTTAGGGAAGTTAATGAAGCAGAAGTAGATGTTTTTCTGGAATTCCCTCCTGGAATTTCTTCCAAGGAGTAAGCGTCTTTTAATTTCATGGCTGCAGTCACCATCTGCGGTGATTTCGGAGCCCAAGAAAATAAAGTCTGTCACTGTTTCTATTGTTTCCCCATCTATTTCCCATGAAGTGATGGGACCGGATGCCATGATCTTTGTTTTTTGAATGTTGAGTTTTAAGCCAGCTTTTTCACTCTCCTCTTTCACTTTCATCAAGAGGCTCTCTAGTTCCTCTTTGCTTTCTGCTATAAGGGTGGTGTCATCTGCATATCTCAGGTCACTGATATTTCTCCCAGCAATCTTGATTCCAGTTTGTGCTTCATCCAGCTTGTTATTTCACATGATGCACTCTGCGTATAAATTAAATAAGCAGGGTGACAATATACAGCCTTGACGTATTCCTTTCCTGATTTGGAACCAGTCCATTGTTCCATGTTCGGTTCTAACTGTTGCTTCTTGACCTGCATACAGATTTTTCAGGAGGCAGGTAAAGTGGTCTGGTATTCTCATCTCTTGAAGAATTTTCCACAGTTTGTTGTGATCCACACAGTCAAAGACTTTGGCATAGGTGAATAAAGCAGAAGTAGATATTTTTCTGGAATTCTCTTGCTTTTTCTATGATCCAACAGATGTGGCAATTTGATATCTGGTTCTTCTGCCTTTTCTAAATCCAGATTGAATATATGGAAATTCTCAGTTCACATACTGGTGAAGCCTGGCTTTTTGAGCATTACTTTGCTACCATGTGAGATGAGCACAACTGTGCAGTAGTTTGAACATTCTTTGGCATTGCCTTTCTTTGGGATTGGAATGAAAACACCTTTTCCAGTCCTAAGGCCACTGCTGAGTTTTCCAAATTTGCTGGCATCTTGAGTGAATCTCTTTAACAGCATCATCTTTTAGAATTAGAAATAGCTCAACTGGAATTCCATCACCTCCACTAGCTTGGTTCGAAGTGATGTTTCCTAAGGCCCGCTTGACTTCACATTCCAGGATGTCTGGCTCTAGGTGAGTGATCACACCATCACGGTTATCTGGGTCACTAAGATCTTTTTTGTACAGTGCTTCTGTGTATTCTTCCCACCTCTTCTTAATATCTTCTGCTCTGTTAGGTCCATACATGTATGCCCCACCTCTAACAGGCCCTGATAATTCCTGGTCTCTGGCTCCTGAGGGAGGAGGACTCCCTGTCTGGCCCTAGTGCTTACTTTTCTGCATTCAGGCCACTCCAGCTGCCCAGCCTGAGGGTCCCCAAGGCAGCCAGTGGGTGGTCAATCTCCTCCAGCCCAACACTCTCCTTCTAGGGCTGGCCAACTCCCAGGAGAGTTTCGGAGCCTGGTTGGCAACTTAAATGTCCCTGCCCTGCCCAGCAAGTCAGGGGAGGCCCTGGAGGAAACTCCCTCCTGCCCCATATCATCACCCACATGCTTCTCTTTCCTTCCATCCTGTGGGGCAGCAGCTGCCTCCTCCAGCTATCTAGGGCTCCCACCCCCTGCTCTGCCTCTTCTTTGGGGACCTCGGTCTGCCTAAAGTCCACTGCCCTCCTTCTGATAGCACAGCCCTGTGTTTGTCAGAAGCCACTCCCCACCACCCTCCCACAGGTCCCGTGGAGGTAAAGGGTCACACAACCCAGGCAGGGCAACCCGGCCGCAGTGAACACAGGCTTAACGACAAGGACTTGCCACAAGTCAGCCTACTGGGTTGTTTTTTTTTTTTTTCCATACGTTTGCAGTAGTTTATTCATATTTTGTCACAAATGGCCGGGGAGGGGGTGCTGTACTCCTCCAGGCAACATAGAAAATAGGTCCAAGAGACTGGGTAGGCTGGGGTTGGGGCAAGTAGGGACAGGAAAGGGTCTGGGGAGAGAGCCTGGGGAAGAGGAGAGGGCAGACTAGGGGTGGGGCTGGCCCCCTGCTGAGCCTGCTCATTCCCAGTGTGGGTACCCCCCACCTGCAGGGGGAGCTTCAAGGTGGGGGGTGGAGGGGGCGGCCCAGAACTTCCAGGGTTAAGCCCTGCCCTTTGGCAGGGCCTAAATTCCCCCTGAAGCGGACGAGGCCGGAGGTCCCACCCCTTCCAGGACTGACTGCCATGCCTACTGGCTGGCAGAGGAGCTCCTGCCCCTGTTAGAGAGCTCTGCCAGCCCTAGTCCAAGGGGAGGGGGCTCTGAAGGCAGGAAGTCCCCGCAGCAGCAGTTTGGGGGGTGGAGAGGAGGCTGGGGGCACCAGTGCCCCCTCCCTCCCCAGGGCTGAGGCCTTTGCGGCCCAGGGGCAGGGCTGGGGGTGCACAGGCGTCCGGTCCGTTCTGGGCTCGCTCCCTGGCCGGCTTCCCCCTTAGAAACTCACCAATGTATAAACCATACTGTACAGGTAATAGAAGGAGAGCAGGTAGAAGGCGAGTTTGCACCAGGACTCCTTCTGGCAGTAGTTGAGGATGTCAGCATTCATGATGGAGACGGCGTCATACATGACCTCAGAGCCATCTGCAGGGCGGTGGAAGTACCTCCAGAGGTGGTAGAAGAGGAGGGGGATGCTGAGGCCCAGGGTCACCCACTCAGCTGCACACAGAAACATCAGACAGAAGAGGCCGTGGATGGAGTATTCTGGGACCACCAGCTTCCTCAGTAGGCAGCAAATGCGTTCGATATTTTTTAAACGCTCGCGTGCCCGCGCTGGGTTGCCCTGGTCGATGGGGTTCTTGAAGTCAGTCCGCAGCTCGTCAAAGGCTATGATGTGCCAGATGACAAAAGAAGATGAGGGAGGCGCACAGCACCAGGGTGAGCATGTAGCAGAACGCGGCGAAGGTGAACGCCATGGCCCCCGCGCCGGGCGGCGGCCCGGAGCCTACTGGGTTAAATCCAGAAACTACTGCTGCAACTGGGCCTTCCCTGGTGGCTCAGATAATAAAGAATCTGCCTGCAATGCAGGAGACCCAGGTTCCATCCCTGGGTTGGGAAGATCCCCTGGAGGAGGGCATGAGTCAGGAGAATCCCCATGGAGGAGGAGCCTGGTGGGCTTCAGTCTGTGGGGTCACAAAGAGTTGGACACAACTGAGCAACTAACAGTGCTGTAACTAGTAGAAAAGCTATTTTCCCTGGGGTTGTTAAAATGTACAAACCTGAGGAAGCATCTACCTTCAGCCTTCTGTTCTCGATGAATAAAAGAGCATGAATAAAATCAACACTGCGAGGAGTACAGCCAAGAGCTGGAGAAAGTAAGAGACTCAAAATTTACTCGGTTACCTGGATCCAGCCCCTGGCATAGGCTGCCATGCACTCCTCCAGGGGATCTTCCCAACCCAGGGATAAAACCTAGGTCTCCCACATTGCAGGCAGATTCTTTCCTGACTGATCCACCTGGGAAGCCCACAATAGAATACTATTTGTCCATAAAAAGCAGCCATGAAATTAAAAGGTGCTTGTTCCTTGGGAGAAAAGTTATAACAAACCTAGACAGCATATTCAAAAGCAGAGATATCACTTTGCCTGCAAAAGTCTGAGTCAGAGCTATGGCTTTCCCAGTGATTGTGAGAGTTGGACCATAAAGAAGGCTGAGCAGCGAAAGAATTGATGCTTTTGAACTGTGGTGCTGGAGAAGACTCTTGAGAGTCCCTCGGACAGCAAGGAGATCCAACCAGTCCATCTTAAAGGAAATCAACTCTGAATATTAATTGGAAGAACTGATGCTGAAGCTGAAGCTCCAAAACTTTGGCCACCTGACGCAAAGAGCCGACTCATTGGAAAAGACCCTGATGCTGGGAAAGACTGAGGGCAAGAGGAAAAGGAGATGACAGAAGATGTGAGGGTTGGATAGCATCACCGAATCAATGGACATGAGTTTGAACAAACTCTGGGAGATAGTGAAGGACAGGGAAGCTTGGCATTCTGCAGTCCGTAGGGTCACAAAGAGCTGGACATGACTGAGCAACTATACAACAGCAACAAAAGGTAATAAAGTTCTGGACTTCCCTGGTGGCACAGCGGATAAGACGCTTCCTGCCAATGCAGGGGACACAGTTTTGATCCCTAGACTAGGAAGATTCCACAGAGCAACTAAGCCCATGTGCTACAACTACTAAGCCCAAACTCTAGAGCCCGGGAGTCACAACTCCTGAGCTCCTGAGCCACAAGAGAAGCCACCACCACGAGAAGCCCACACACTGCAGCCAAGAGTAGCCCCTGCTGGGCTCAGCCAGAGACAGGCCCACGGAGAGCGACAAACCCCTAGAGCAGTCAGAACGAATAAATAAAGGTCCGTTCAGTTGCTTGGTGAAGGTAATGGGCACAGAAAAAGTGAAGAAGTCCTGCCACATGCTGCAACACAGAAGAACCTCGAAAGCAGTAACTGAAAGAAGTCAGACACAAAAGGACAAACACCGTGTGATCACATCTACATGAAAAGTACTGTATAAGCAAATCTGAGTCAGAAAGTAGAACTGTGGTTCTCAGGCGCTAAGGGGACAAGGCACTTGAGTCTGATAGCCACAGGGTCTTGGGTTTCTTTTGGGGGTGATGAACATGTTCTAAAACTAACTGGGGATGATTGCACAACTCTTTAAACATACTAAAGCCATTGAATTTCATTTTAAATGGGTGAAATATATGCTATGTGAATTCTATCTCAATAAGTCATTACCCAGAAAAAGGCACAATGACAAGAAAATTTAAAAGCACATGCGCTACTATATTATAAACTGTTTCGATGTTAATAGCTTTATTTCAATGGAATTGGTGTTCTTTGTATTTTAAATTATGACTTAGAAACATTATTCTGATGAAGGGTCCGTGGGCCTCAACAGACTACCAGAGTTCATGACACAACCAGAGTGAGGAAGACGAAGGCCAGAACACGTGGGCCGTGATGCAGCTGTGCCACCTGCCAGGACAAAGAGAACAGGCAGGGCCTCCTGAAACTGGGATGGTGAGGAGCCAGCCATGCATATGGGACTCCCAACACTTAGGACAGAGGCCCAGCGGTCCTTGGAGACACCCCCCACTCCATCTGCTCTGTTAGCACAACCCCAGATGAGCCCACGGAGTCCCGGCTTCCATGTCCACTCAGACCTTTGACTTGTCTTAGGCCCCAGTTAAAACTTCCCACCTTCAGGTTGTCTTTTGGTCTAACTGCAGCCTAGACAGTCAGCTCCCTCCCAGTACCAAGACAAGGGCTATCTGTAACATGGGCAGAGCCTACACTCCCATTGGTGGGAATGTATGATCTTTGGAAAGCTCGTCCCAGGCCCACAGGATAGAAGAGAGGGAGCTGGGTAAACCAAGTCATAAGGGATCTTGAATGCTGGTTTACACAATGGATGAAGAAGAGCCATTGAAGGCACTTGGGGGTAGGTACAGCAAGACAGACTAGAACAAGAGAAATGGGAGTCAGGAGAAGGGGCAAGACAGGCAGAGATCTGGGAGACAGAGAAGGCAGCGGGCCCTGCTGCTAGCCCCAGCAACAGCAGTCTGGCTTCCCACTGGGCACCCAGCCCTCCCTGTCTGTGTCCCAGAGCTTCCGATCATAGACTCTACCCCTGGAGCCAGTGGACAAGTGACCAGACCTGGCCGATGGAAGCCCTGCTCCCTGCCCTGCCCACAGTGCCTGCTCAATACTTGACATATGACCTAGCCTAAGTCAGTAAGAACTAGACCTGGGACACTTGAAACCCCAGGGGGAAAGAAGGTCTTACTGCTGGGCTGGAAGCTGGTAGGGGGTGAGCCTGCGCCCTGCACTGGAGAGTGCCTGCTGAGGTCACGCCAAGGAGGAGGGAAGTGGAGCTGCAAGCGGGCAGCAGGCCTGAGCATCCTCTTGTGGCCTGAAATGATTCACATGGGGTCTTCTGTACATGCATTGGCAGGGGTCTGGACCTGGGGATAGCCCTCCGGGAGGCCAGGGCGGCAGCAGCAGCTACACATGTCTTGGTGACAGGACAAGAATAAGGAGTCAGCCCCACAGTCACACCCTCCAGATTTACGCCCAAAGAAGAAATTAGAGGACAGGCTCTCCGCCTCAGGGGATTGTGGTAGGAAGGTAGGAAGGGGCAGGTAGGGAAGACAGGAAGAGACGGGAAGGGAGGAAGAAATTAGAGGACAAGCTCTCCCCCTTCTTCCCTGGCCAGTGGCTCCAGACATCTCTCTACCCCCAAAAGCTGCTCCTCCGTCTTACAGAGTAGGCCACTCACCAACCTGGCATGCCTTTCCCCTCCCCAGCCCACGGCCAGCACGAGCTCCTCTCTCCTTCCAGGCTGGAAATCTTTCCCACATCCTGGCTAATTATATTCAGGTGAGGAGGATTTGGCAGAAGAAACATCGCATTTGTGTGTGTGTACGCACACACATGCAAGTGTATGTGGGTGCGTGTGTGCATGTATGTGTGTGTATGTCTCCGCCCCAGCCCTGGCAGCTGTCCCAGGAATGCTATGTCGACAGGAAGGGACGGAGGACCCTCAGCCGCAGTCTGTGTCCTGACGGGCTCTTGGTGATGTCAGTGGCTCTTGGCCGCATCCAGTAAACATCTGGTCTCCTTATTCTGACCCAGGAATTCCATTTCAGAATAGTCACGGCCGCATCTGGCAACGTGTCCCAGGCTAGTTACGGCCTGGGGCGGGGAGAGCATCCTACGCAGGGGCCTGCCGGCCCACAGCCCTGCCTCCCTCCTCCCCATGCCCAGCCCCAGCTCAGCCCATGGAGCCCTCAGAAATGATGAGTATCTGCACTACGCTCCATTCATCTCTGATTACTCTCCAGCTTTGGCGTCTTCTAACAGCACCCCAAGGAAAACACCACCTCGTAGTAGCAAGGGCCATTCGCTACTAAATGCCAGCTGTGGGCCCTACTTCATTGAATCCTCATAACAACCCATCAAATTTACCTTTCACAGAGAAATAGGAGGCTCCTTCGAAGAGGGAAGGAGCCAGAATCAGACACACCGTGTTTGTGGGACCGTGTCTGACTTCTGCACACAGGGCCCCACACAGAGACAACGCTCTGTAAGTCGAAACTGTGAGTTAGAGGCAGGAGGAAGACACGACTGGCCGTGGAACCCCTCGGGCATCCCACCTCAACACGCGAGAAAGCCAGGTGCCAACATAGGGGCCCCGCGGAAGATGAAAGTCACAAGGCGGTGGAGGCCCTGAGATCCCTCGCGAGAGCTCTGGGCCCTGCTCAGCTCCAGCCCTCGGAAATACAGGCCGAGCAGCTCTCCCAGGTTCTCAAGAGAAACGGGAAATCTGGAGCTCTCTGAGAAATTTGTCAAACACTGAGAAGGCCAAACAAAACTCATCTGTGGGTGGACATGGCACGCAGCCCACCACTTGCAAGCTCCGCCCCGCACGATGAGAACACTGAGCTTCAGATACCGTTCCCTTGGTCAGGGGCAAGGCAGGGGCTCAAAACGGGGTTTCAACGTCCAGATTCATTCAGACTTTCAGCTTATACACGTGCCTCTACCTGCCAGCCTTCCCCTGAAAGGGTTTCACTGAACTGCTTCCCCAGCTGAAATTCAGAACAGTCTTTGAAAGACCATGCCTTTCCTGCCAGCTTTGCAAACAATGCTGCTCAGGAACACTGCCTCTCAGCTGTAGGGAATACAACAGGCCAAATGGGGCTGAAAGAGACTCCCTGACCAATGGAGGCCTACCAGTCAGTGTTCCTGCCCAGAGAAGCCCAGGGACGGAGGAGCCTGCTGGGCTGCCGTCTATGGGGTCACACAGAGTTGGACGTGACTGAAGCAACTTAGCAGCAGCAGCCAGTCACTGCTGCTCAGCCCCCCAGAAACCACCGTACATCCATGTTCTGTGCTCAAGCTCTACCTAATGCACCAGACCAGGGAAAGAGACGTTGCTCCACCAAGGGAAAGTGAGGGTGGGAGATCACCTCCTCCCAGACATGCCCACTTCCAGACTGCCATCTGCAGCCTTCACAGAGAGGGACGCGGGACCAGGTCCTGCTCTCCCATGGATGGTGGCAGGCCAGATGCTCTGAATACACAGTTGTGGCTCCCACTCAGAATTACTAAAATTCAGTGTTATACTGTAACCAATGTAATAAGACATAAAATGAATCAACATTGAAAAAGAAAATGCAAAAATATTATGAATTGCAGAAGATAATAGCATATGTAAAAAATTCTCACCCCCCTCAAAAAAAAAGAAGCCAACAAAACAGGACAAAAATGATAATACAGAAATTCATGAAAATGCCTAGATGTGAAATAAATATAGAAACGTGCACATCTGGAGTAGAAATGTGCGCATCTGGAGTGCAAACATGGGAAGCATCCAATTGAGAGATTTAATTTAAAAGGGGTTTTTTTGTGATTTCCATGTTCTGCCTCTGTGCCACTATGATACTGGAAGACTGATTTTGCTGAAGTGCATGAGAAAGATGCAAGTCATCAGGAGCAAATGACGAGGAGGAGGCCTGATGGGGTCTGGGTTTGCCAGGTCAACAGCAGCTGTCGTGTTTAGCAGCAATTATGCAAATGGTTATATAATTTGTAAAATGCTGTTTATATTTCTGTTGGCTCTTTGGGAATGAAGGTGTCTAAACTCTAAGGCAGTTGGATGGCATCACTGACTTGATGGACATGAGTTTGCACAAGCTCTGGGAGTTGGTGATAGACAAGGAAGCCTGGAGCGCTGCAGTCCATGTTCTCACAAAGAGTCGGACACCTGAGCGACTGAACTGAACTGAAACTCTGAGGATATCATTAATCTGGAAAAAGTAGGTCCTGGGTATTCTGAGTAAATGATCATCTACTGTATCCTAGATTAAAAATATTCCTAGACATCTATACGGTTTTTCCTGTGGTCATGTATGGATGAGAGTTGGACTGTGAAGAAGGCTGAGCACCAAAGAATTGATGCTTTTAGACTGTGGTGTTGAAGAAGACTCTTGAGAGTCCCTTGGACTACAAGGAGATCCAACCAGTCCATTTTGAAGGAGATCAGCCCTGGGATTTCTTTGGAAGGAATGATGCTGAAGCTGAAACTCCAGTACTTTGGCCACCTCATGCGAAGAGTTGACTCATTGGAAAAGACTCTGATGCTGGGAGGGATTGGGGGCAGGAGGAGAAGGGGACGACCGAGGATGAGATGGCTGGATGGCATCATGGGCTCGATGGACGTGAGTCTCAGTGAACTCCGAGAGATGGTGATGGACAGGGAGGCCTGGCGTGCTGCGATTCATG
>SJYW01027140.1:349807-391701 GCA_006410735.1 Raphicerus campestris
TACGTTTGCAGTAGTTTATTCATATTTTGTCACAAATGGCCGGGGAGGGGGTGCTGTACTCCTCCAGGCAACATAGAAAATAGGTCCAAGAGACTGGGTAGGCTGGGGTTGGGGCAAGTAGGGACAGGAAAGGGTCTGGGGAGAGAGCCTGGGGAAGAGGAGAGGGCAGACTAGGGGTGGGGCTGGCCCCCTGCTGAGCCTGCTCATTCCCGGTGTGGGTACCCCCCACCTGCAGGGGGAGCTTCAAGGTGGGGGGTGGAGGGGGCGGCCCAGAACTTCCAGGGTTAAGCCCTGCCCTTTGGCAGGGCCTAAATTCCCCCTGAAGCGGACGAGGCCGGAGGTCCCACCCCTTCCAGGACTGACTGCCATGCCTACTGGCTGGCAGAGGAGCTCCTGCCCCTGTTGAGAGCTCTGCCAGCCCTAGTCCAAGGGGAGGGGGCTCTGAAGGCGGGAAGTCCCCGCAGCAGCAGTTTGGGGGGTGGAGAGGAGGCTGGGGGCACCAGTGCCCCCTCCCTCCCCAGGGCTGAGGCCTTTGCGGCCCAGGGGCAGGGCTGGGGGTGCACAGGCGTCCGGTCCATTCTGGGCTCGCTCCCTGGCCGGCTTCCCCCTTAGAAACTCACCAATGTATAAACCATACTGTACAGGTAATAGAAGGAGAGCAGGTAGAAGGCGAGTTTGCACCAGGACTCCTTCTGGCAGTAGTTGAGGATGTCAGCATTCATGATGGAGACGGCGTCATACATGACCTCAGAGCCATCTGCAGGGCGGTGGAAGTACCTCCAGAGGTGGTAGAAGAGGAGGGGGATGCTGAGGCCCAGGGTCACCCACTCAGCTGCACACAGAAACATCAGACAGAAGAGGCCGTGGATGGAGTATTCTGGGACCACCAGCTTCCTCAGTAGGCAGCAAATGCGTTCGATATTTTTTAAACGCTCGCGTGCCCGCGCTGGGTTGCCCTGGTCGATGGGGTTCTTGAAGTCAGTCCGCAGCTCGTCAAAGGCTATGATGTGCCAGATGACAAAAGAAGATGAGGGAGGCGCACAGCACCAGGGTGAGCATGTAGCAGAACGCGGCGAAGGTGAACGCCATGGCCCCCGCGCCGGGCGGCGGCCCGGAGCCTACTGGGTTAAATCCAGAAACTACTGCTGCAACTGGGCCTTCCCTGGTGGCTCAGATAATAAAGAATCTGCCTGCAATGCAGGAGACCCAGGTTCCATCCCTGGGTTGGGAAGATCCCCTGGAGGAGGGCATGAGTCAGGAGAATCCCCATGGAGGAGGAGCCTGGTGGGCTTCAGTCTGTGGGGTCACAAAGAGTTGGACACAACTGAGCAACTAACAGTGCTGTAACTAGTAGAAAAGCTATTTTCCCTGGGGTTGTTAAAATGTACAAACCTGAGGAAGCATCTACCTTCAGCCTTCTGTTCTCGATGAATAAAAGAGCATGAATAAAATCAACACTGCGAGGAGTACAGCCAAGAGCTGGAGAAAGTAAGAGACTCAAAATTTACTCGGTTACCTGGATCCAGCCCCTGGCATAGGCTGCCATGCACTCCTCCAGGGGATCTTCCCAACCCAGGGATAAAACCTAGGTCTCCCACATTGCAGGCAGATTCTTTCCTGACTGATCCACCTGGGAAGCCCACAATAGAATACTATTTGTCCATAAAAAGCAGCCATGAAATTAAAAGGTGCTTGTTCCTTGGGAGAAAAGTTATAACAAACCTAGACAGCATATTCAAAAGCAGAGATATCACTTTGCCTGCAAAAGTCTGAGTCAGAGCTATGGCTTTCCCAGTGATTGTGAGAGTTGGACCATAAAGAAGGCTGAGCAGCGAAAGAATTGATGCTTTTGAACTGTGGTGCTGGAGAAGACTCTTGAGAGTCCCTCGGACAGCAAGGAGATCCAACCAGTCCATCTTAAAGGAAATCAACTCTGAATATTAATTGGAAGAACTGATGCTGAAGCTGAAGCTCCAAAACTTTGGCCACCTGACGCAAAGAGCCGACTCATTGGAAAAGACCCTGATGCTGGGAAAGACTGAGGGCAAGAGGAAAAGGAGATGACAGAAGATGTGAGGGTTGGATAGCATCACCGAATCAATGGACATGAGTTTGAACAAACTCTGGGAGATAGTGAAGGACAGGGAAGCTTGGCATTCTGCAGTCCGTAGGGTCACAAAGAGCTGGACATGACTGAGCAACTATACAACAGCAACAAAAGGTAATAAAGTTCTGGACTTCCCTGGTGGCACAGCGGATAAGACGCTTCCTGCCAATGCAGGGGACACAGTTTTGATCCCTAGACTAGGAAGATTCCACAGAGCAACTAAGCCCATGTGCTACAACTACTAAGCCCAAACTCTAGAGCCCGGGAGTCACAACTCCTGAGCTCCTGAGCCACAAGAGAAGCCACCACCACGAGAAGCCCACACACTGCAGCCAAGAGTAGCCCCTGCTGGGCTCAGCCAGAGACAGGCCCACGGAGAGCGACAAACCCCTAGAGCAGTCAGAACGAATAAATAAAGGTCCGTTCAGTTGCTTGGTGAAGGTAATGGGCACAGAAAAAGTGAAGAAGTCCTGCCACATGCTGCAACACAGAAGAACCTCGAAAGCAGTAACTGAAAGAAGTCAGACACAAAAGGACAAACACCGTGTGATCACATCTACATGAAAAGTACTGTATAAGCAAATCTGAGTCAGAAAGTAGAACTGTGGTTCTCAGGCACTAAGGGGACAAGGCACTTGAGTCTGATAGCCACAGGGTCTTGGGTTTCTTTTGGGGGTGATGAACATGTTCTAAAACTAACTGGGGATGATTGCACAACTCTTTAAACATACTAAAGCCATTGAATTTCATTTTAAATGGGTGAAATATATGCTATGTGAATTCTATCTCAATAAGTCATTACCCAGAAAAAGGCACAATGACAAGAAAATTTAAAAGCACATGCGCTACTATATTATAAACTGTTTCGATGTTAATAGCTTTATTTCAATGGAATTGGTGTTCTTTGTATTTTAAATTATGACTTAGAAACATTATTCTGATGAAGGGTCCGTGGGCCTCAACAGACTACCAGAGTTCATGACACAACCAGAGTGAGGAAGACGAAGGCCAGAACACGTGGGCCGTGATGCAGCTGTGCCACCTGCCAGGACAAAGAGAACAGGCAGGGCCTCCTGAAACTGGGATGGTGAGGAGCCAGCCATGCATATGGGACTCCCAACACTTAGGACAGAGGCCCAGCGGTCCTTGGAGACACCCCCCACTCCATCTGCTCTGTTAGCACAACCCCAGATGAGCCCACGGAGTCCCGGCTTCCATGTCCACTCAGACCTTTGACTTGTCTTAGGCCCCAGTTAAAACTTCCCACCTTCAGGTTGTCTTTTGGTCTAACTGCAGCCTAGACAGTCAGCTCCCTCCCAGTACCAAGACAAGGGCTATCTGTAACATGGGCAGAGCCTACACTCCCATTGGTGGGAATGTATGATCTTTGGAAAGCTCGTCCCAGGCCCACAGGATAGAAGAGAGGGAGCTGGGTAAACCAAGTCATAAGGGATCTTGAATGCTGGTTTACACAATGGATGAAGAAGAGCCATTGAAGGCGCTTGGGGGTAGGTACAGCAAGACAGACTAGAGCAAGAGAAATGGGAGTCAGGAGAAGGGGCAAGACAGGCAGAGATCTGGGAGACAGAGAAGGCAGCGGGCCCTGCTGCTAGCCCCAGCAACAGCAGTCTGGCTTCCCACTGGGCACCCAGCCCTCCCTGTCTGTGTCCCAGAGCTTCCGATCATAGACTCTACCCCTGGAGCCAGTGGACAAGTGACCAGACCTGGCCGATGGAAGCCCTGCTCCCTGCCCTGCCCACAGTGACTGCTCAATACTTGACATATGACCTAGCCTAAGTCAGTAAGAACTAGACCTGGGACACTTGAAACCCCAGGGGGAAAGAAGGTCTTACTGCTGGGCTGGAAGGTGGTAGGGGGTGAGCCTGCGCCCTGCACTGGAGAGTGCCTGCTGAGGTCACGCCAAGGAGGAGGGAAGTGGAGCTGCAAGCGGGCAGCAGGCCTGAGCATCCTCTTGTGGCCTGAAATGATTCACATGGGGTCTTCTGTACATGCATTGGCAGGGGTCTGGACCTGGGGATAGCCCTCCGGGAGGCCAGGGCGGCAGCAGCAGCTACACATGTCTTGGTGACAGGACAAGAATAAGGAGTCAGCCCCACAGTCACACCCTCCAGATTTACGCCCAAAGAAGAAATTAGAGGACAGGCTCTCCGCCTCAGGGGATTGTGGTAGGAAGGTAGGAAGGGGCAGGTAGGGAAGACAGGAAGAGACGGGAAGGGAGGAAGAAATTAGAGGACAAGCTCTCCCCCTTCTTCCCTGGCCAGTGGCTCCAGACATCTCTCTACCCCCAAAAGCTGCTCCTCCGTCTTACAGAGTAGGCCACTCACCAACCTGGCATGCCTTTCCCCTCCCCAGCCCACGGCCAGCACGAGCTCCTCTCTCCTTCCAGGCTGGAAATCTTTCCCACATCCTGGCTAATTATATTCAGGTGAGGAGGATTTGGCAGAAGAAACATCGCATTTGTGTGTGTGTACGCACACACATGCAAGTGTATGTGGGTGCGTGTGTGCATGTATGTGTGTGTATGTCTCCGCCCCAGCCCTGGCAGCTGTCCCAGGAATGCTATGTCGACAGGAAGGGACGGAGGACCCTCAGCCGCAGTCTGTGTCCTGACGGGCTCTTGGTGATGTCAGTGGCTCTTGGCCGCATCCAGTAAACATCTGGTCTCCTTATTCTGACCCAGGAATTCCATTTCAGAATAGTCACGGCCGCATCTGGCAACGTGTCCCAGGCTAGTTACGGCCTGGGGCGGGGAGAGCATCCTACGCAGGGGCCTGCCGGCCCACAGCCCTGCCTCCCTCCTCCCCATGCCCAGCCCCAGCTCAGCCCATGGAGCCCTCAGAAATGATGAGTATCTGCACTACGCTCCATTCATCTCTGATTACTCTCCAGCTTTGGCGTCTTCTAACAGCACCCCAAGGAAAACACCACCTCGTAGTAGCAAGGGCCATTCGCTACTAAATGCCAGCTGTGGGCCCTACTTCATTGAATCCTCATAACAACCCATCAAATTTACCTTTCACAGAGAAATAGGAGGCTCCTTCGAAGAGGGAAGGAGCCAGAATCAGACACACCGTGTTTGTGGGACCGTGTCTGACTTCTGCACACAGGGCCCCACACAGAGACAACGCTCTGTAAGTCGAAACTGTGAGTTAGAGGCAGGAGGAAGACACGACTGGCCGTGGAACCCCTCGGGCATCCCACCTCAACACGCGAGAAAGCCAGGTGCCAACATAGGGGCCCCGCGGAAGATGAAAGTCACAAGGCGGTGGAGGCCCTGAGATCCCTCGCGAGAGCTCTGGGCCCTGCTCAGCTCCAGCCCTTGGAAATACAGGCCGAGCAGCTCTCCCAGGTTCTCAAGAGAAACGGGAAATCTGGAGCTCTCTGAGAAATTTGTCAAACACTGAGAAGGCCAAACAAAACTCATCTGTGGGTGGACATGGCACGCAGCCCACCACTTGCAAGCTCCGCCCCGCACGATGAGAACACTGAGCTTCAGATACCGTTCCCTTGGTCAGGGGCAAGGCAGGGGCTCAAAACGGGGTTTCAACGTCCAGATTCATTCAGACTTTCAGCTTATACACGTGCCTCTACCTGCCAGCCTTCCCCTGAAAGGGTTTCACTGAACTGCTTCCCCAGCTGAAATTCAGAACAGTCTTTGAAAGACCATGCCTTTCCTGCCAGCTTTGCAAACAATGCTGCTCAGGAACACTGCCTCTCAGCTGTAGGGAATACAACAGGCCAAATGGGGCTGAAAGAGACTCCCTGACCAATGGAGGCCTACCAGTCAGTGTTCCTGCCCAGAGAAGCCCAGGGACGGAGGAGCCTGCTGGGCTGCCGTCTATGGGGTCACACAGAGTTGGACGTGACTGAAGCAACTTAGCAGCAGCAGCCAGTCACTGCTGCTCAGCCCCCCAGAAACCACCGTACATCCATGTTCTGTGCTCAAGCTCTACCTAATGCACCAGACCAGGGAAAGAGACGTTGCTCCACCAAGGGAAAGTGAGGGTGGGAGATCACCTCCTCCCAGACATGCCCACTTCCAGACTGCCATCTGCAGCCTTCACAGAGAGGGACGCGGGACCAGGTCCTGCTCTCCCATGGATGGTGGCAGGCCAGATGCTCTGAATACACAGTTGTGGCTCCCACTCAGAATTACTAAAATTCAGTGTTATACTGTAACCAATGTAATAAGACATAAAATGAATCAACATTGAAAAAGAAAATGCAAAAATATTATGAATTGCAGAAGATAATAGCATATGTAAAAAATTCTCACCCCCCTCAAAAAAAAAGAATCCAACAAAACAGGACAAAAATGATAATACAGAAATTCATGAAAATGCCTAGATGTGAAATAAATATAGAAACGTGCACATCTGGAGTAGAAATGTGCGCATCTGGAGTGCAAACATGGGAAGCATCCAATTGAGAGATTTAATTTAAAAGGGGTTTTTTTGTGATTTCCATGTTCTGCCTCTGTGCCACTATGATACTGGAAGACTGATTTTGCTGAAGTGCATGAGAAAGATGCAAGCCATCAGGAGCAAATGACGAGGAGGAGGCCTGATGGGGTCTGGGTTTGCCAGGTCAACAGCAGCTGTCGTGTTTAGCAGCAATTATGCAAATGGTTATATAATTTGTAAAATGCTGTTTATATTTCTGTTGGCTCTTTGGGAATGAAGGTGTCTAAACTCTAAGGCAGTTGGATGGCATCACTGACTTGATGGACATGAGTTTGCACAAGCTCTGGGAGTTGGTGATAGACAAGGAAGCCTGGAGCGCTGCAGTCCATGTTCTCACAAAGAGTCGGACACCTGAGCGACTGAACTGAACTGAAACTCTGAGGATATCATTAATCTGGAAAAAGTAGGTCCTGGGTATTCTGAGTAAATGATCATCTACTGTATCCTAGATTAAAAATATTCCTAGACATCTATACGGTTTTTCCTGTGGTCATGTATGGATGAGAGTTGGACTGTGAAGAAGGCTGAGCACCAAAGAATTGATGCTTTTAGACTGTGGTGTTGAAGAAGACTCTTGAGAGTCCCTTGGACTACAAGGAGATCCAACCAGTCCATTTTGAAGGAGATCAGCCCTGGGATTTCTTTGGAAGGAATGATGCTGAAGCTGAAACTCCAGTACTTTGGCCACCTGATGGGAAGAGTTGACTCATTGGAAAAGACTCTGATGCTGGGAGGGATTGGGGGCAGGAGGAGAAGGGGACGACCGAGGATGAGATGGCTGGATGGCATCATGGGCTCGATGGACGTGAGTCTCAGTGAACTCCGAGAGATGGTGATGGACAGGGAGGCCTGGCGTGCTGCGATTCATGCGGTTGCAAAGAGTCGGACACGACTGAGCGACTGAACTGAACTGAACTGAGACATCTATAACAACTTACTATAAAACATAACAGAAAAGATCCTATTTATAATGGTTAATAACATTCTAACCCTTGGTAGTAAACCTCCTGGGATATATTTTAAAAGGTATGAATTAATGTTCTTATTTCCCTGAGAAAAATAACCATCTTGAAGATGTCAATCACTTGTTTTCAGCTAAGATTGGCTGCAGTTCTGTTGAATGCTGGACACTAATTTAAGCAGCAGTATCACCCAAAATAAAGATCCTCATGATATTGTTTAAAAACCATAAGAAAACAAACCCAAAAGACATTTGATAAATGGACAAAAGTAGCTAAAACATTTTAAGTCACAATGGTGATTCTTGCCCTATGTGGTTTTAGAATATACTGTTAAGCAAAGTAATTATAAGAACCTCGTGCTAGTACAAAAAAGATAACATTTTTTTCACCTGAAAAATGAGCCAGATCACCTTCATGAACTTTAGAGATACGAAATATGCACCCCAAAGTCAGGAGGAGGGGTGAGTTAGTGAATGAAGGGAGCTGAGACCACAGAGTGGCAATTCAGAAAAAATAAACACTTAAAATCTTTCATTTATACAGTACAGGGAACACTTCACTTGAAGTAAAGAAGCTAAATACTTAAAATTCAAATCCAAAAAAAAAAATATCAAAACATATGAAGTACCTCTTTGAAAGGCTGATTATTTTCCACAATCTAAATAAACAGAAGAAATAAGCAGAAGGGACCTCACAGAGTTGACCAGAAGAAATCAAAGTCAGCAAGGTAAAATAAGAAAGGAAACTTGAAAAATACGTCTGCCCAAGCTAACCAAGGGTTAATGTTTAGCCGCAAGGAGGATGAGCCAGCTCCAGAAGAGGCAAAGATTCAGCAACAATAGGATCATACCCACACCCATATAATTAACCCAAAGCAAACGCCCAGGGCTGAGGGGCCCAGTCCAGCCCCTGCACTCAGGAGCAGTGCTCGTTCCACTGGAAGCAGGGAGTACCTTCAGGCTGGGGAGGACTGTGAGGACGCTACCCCTGAGCAGCACAGGCTGACACTGGGACAGCACCTCTGCCAGCATCTGTGCTCCTCCATCATGCCCAGTCCCGGAGGATCCACTCTGGTCCCCAGGCTGTCCTCAACAGCCATCAGTTCTCTGCAAGGCTCTTAGGCTCTAAATCCTACAGACCCGAGAGCTCCTCAAAGAGAAAAATGCAGCGACTCCAGTGACCTTGATGGTGGGGGCAGATGCCAGGCACACTTTTCTTGCCTCTCCAATGTCTACCATCCCCACCCAACTGTGGCCACCCCCTGCCTTCTACTCCATCCACTCCCAGACACCAAGCGGGAGGCAGCCTCATTCATCTCCTCGCTCACACATCCATCTCCTTGCTCAGGCGTCCTTGTGCAGGACACCACTTGCACAACTTTTCATGGCAACTCCGAGCAGAGCACAGTTTGGCCCAACAGGCCTCCCTAGTAAGGACACAGTCAGCAAAGGCCTGGGAACCCTGGCAGAAGAGATGGCACCCAAAGGTCAGCCACCCTATCTGAAGTGAGGGCCACTCCAGCAAGCAAAGCAAGGCATTGACCTCATTTGCTGGGAAGCGCACCAAGAACTCAGCTCTTCCCCAGAAGCAATTAACCCTGCTTGTGTGGACAGTCAGTCGAGGGGTGACATGTGCTCTGAGATCAAAAGGGCTTTATCCAGAGCTTCAGCGGAAGGGGCCCAGGCCCTGGACTCTGTGTGACCTGGAGTGAGTCACTGGCCTCTCTGAGCCCTGCTTTCCTCCAAGTCCAGCAGGATCGTGTCGCCTTCCCTGACTGCGCCTGTTGTCAGGGGGGCTTGTGAGCACCGCAGAAGGTGACTGTAAAGAGAACAACACGGTGCCGCCTGGGGCTGAGTGTGCGGCCAGAGATAAAGAGTCCGCTGCCCAGGAAGGGTACCCAGGAAGGGTCATCCAGGGTGATGGAGGGGGCTCCCCCCACTCTGGGAAAGAAGGGGAGGACAGACAGAGGAGGAAAGAGAAAGGGAAGGTAGGGAGGGGAGGGAGCAGGAAGAACTGACGAAAGAGAGCAGAAGGGAGAGGTAGGGAAGGGAAGGATGGGGGAAAGCGAGACAGAGGGGAAGCAGGGATGAGAGGGGAGGAGCGAGGTGAGGCAGGGAAGAGAGAGGGACAGAAGTGATGCTGATGCCAGGGAGTTTGACCCAAGACCCAGCGCCACCCCAGGACCAGACACTTCTGCCTGCTTGGAGCTGCTCTGGAGAGACTGGCCCGCCCTCTGTCTGCTGACCGGAGCCCAGGCCCAGGACCTCCTTGATCTGTGCAGGCAGGTCTCAGACAAACCACTCCAGGCGGTGACAGACCCCACACCCCGGGGGGCCGAGACCCCAGTCCAGGGCTAGTGAGCTCAGGCCAGTAGCTAATGGCCAGCTGGCAGGTGCAGGGAGCAGAGGGGAGGGGAGCAGGCGAGGAACCTCAGGGGCCTGTGGTCTGGCTGGGGGCATCTGTGGGCACCATGAGGAGGACACCCTGCATCTGCCCTGCCTGCTGGATCTGTAGCATCACACCTACTGAGTTCCACGTGCCTGTGGCAGGCAGCCAGCCCTTGAGATGGCCGTGCAAGGGAGGCCACCCTCCCTCTGCCAGATTCTGAATTTCCAGGTGGGGGACCCAGGGCAGAGAGGGCCAGGAGGCAGCTCCCCTGGTCCCAGGCCGCCTGGAGGCCTGGCCGTCCCTCTGGGCCATCACCTTTCACCCCAGTCTCCCCACGACATTCCTTCAGACTGAGGCCAGCCAGACTCGTTTCCCATCACTCCCTCATAGACACATGCCCTCCAAGGCAGGTGCCATGGCAAGGAAGGAAACTGAGGGACATGGGCCAGCAAAAGGAAGGTAGGGCCCCAAACTGGGCTCTGGGTGACCTCAGGCTTCCTCCGACCCCCAGGTCCTGCCCAGATCTGATGAGTCAGACCCCCTCAGGGTGGGACCTAGGCATAGGCATTGTTCAAACTGCCCCAAATCCATGCCTCTCTGTGGGCAGACAGCTAATATGATGGAAAACAAATTTATTTTTACAGGCCACAGACTTCCTCTAAGGGGACAATTATCTTTGGGAAAAGACCTTCTAGAAGCGTGAGGGAATAAAACTAACAATGGGAGGTAGGAGGTCTATACGCCAGCAGGTGTCAATGACTCAGAAGGGGGATAAGAAGGGGACCTGCCCCAGAGAAACTGGAGGATGGGAGAGCCGTCACTGAGGGGAGGGGAACCAGCCGTCAGAGGGACAGATGGCCTTCCCGAGAACTGCTCCCTGAGCTACAGGGAGCTATCAGCACTGCTGGGCAGGGCAGCCCCCTCCGCCTTCCTGAACCCCACAAAGGCTTCCTGTGAGGGGTCAACAGCTGTTCAAGGGGCCGCAAGCTTGCAATTGAGGGGACCGGGCAGCAGTCCTGAAGTCCAGGATGGCAGAGGCCCAGCCTCGGAGAACTGCAATGCCTTGAGCCTTTAAGGAGGGTGGAGGTGGTGTGGAGGTTAGACACATTTTACCTAGATTTCAGTTCCTTTGCTGATGAAAAGGGGATCTTAGAAAACTAGAATTCAGAGGATATTGCCTTCGCATGAAATCCATCTTAGTCCACGAGCAAGCATTCTATTAAGCAGAGAAATGCCAGGGGCGTTAACATCAGAGTCGGCGCAGAAAGGAATACACAAAGCCACTGCAGGTACTTAACGTTACTCTGAAGGTTCTCGATAGCACAGATCGAAAATTAAGCTCCAGAATTACCATAGTCCACAAATGGTACAGCTGTTTACCCAGAAAACCCAAGGGAACTCACAAAGATATATGAGAATTGAGTTCAATCAAGCAGCCTGATAAAAGATAATTGCATACAAATCAATAGTCACCCTGTATACCAGCAATAGACGGAAATGCTTTAATTTACAATGGCAAAAAGAAAAAAAACCTTAAAATGTCCCTGGTTTTAAACAATAGGTGACCCATATAAAAACATGAGATACTTTACTAAGCAATATCAAAGTAGAATCTAATCAATCAAAAATATACCATACATTCCTGGTAAATACTACAAATTATGTCCATTCCCCCTTTAATTGATGTCTAAGTTTAATTTAATGTCAATCAAATTCACAAGGGATGTTTCTAACCTGACAAAACAATTCCGAAATTCAATTGAATGAATAAACAGATGTGACCAGCCAGGAAAATTTTGCAAAATAACAGCAAAATGGGAAGTCCAGTCAGATGTTTCAAAGCAGCACAATCCAACAGAGATGGAATATGAATGCTACATGCAGCCATGTTTTTAAAAAGCTGAAATTAATTTCAGCAATATATTTTACTTAATCCAATATATCCAAAGTATCCAAACTCATAGTCACTGTTGAATTTATCCATTAGCTATTTTATGCTCTTTTTCTTTGGTGCTAAACCTTTAAATTCTGGTGCATATTTTGCACTCAAGAACATTTCTTAGTCCTGATCAACCAACCACATCTCAAATAGCCAACAGCCTCGAGTGGCTCGTAGCTACCATAATGGACAGCAGAATTGTCAAATAGCCAATATTTTAAATATTAAGCTTTAAAGCTCTAATAATGAACATAATTCAGTACTGGTACAAGAACATATACCTTATTTGCCATGTGGTTCAATCCCTGCTTTCAAAGGAGAAACATCCAGGTTCAAAGAAGAATCTTTGAACGCTCTGCTCATAGAGCTGGGAGGGGCTAGCCCCTGCAGTATGGACAGCCCAGGCTGTGCCCTGCCCTGGCGCCCTACCATGGGCACTGCATGCCGGCTTTCAGGGACTAAAACCATTAATCACATGGAACATCAGCAAAATAACAAAACCACATGTCCAGGACTCGAAGACACACATTTTTCACATTTACCATATCCAAACTCAGGATGAAATCCATGGGCCTTTTCACTGCTAGCAGCCGGCACCAACTGTGGGGTGGCTGGCATTGCCTGGCACACAACAACTCTGCCACGATGGTTCATATTGCCTTCACGTCACCTGACTTATGTGCGGGGCTGGCGACACTTGCCACTCAACATGAAGTCACTCTGTGATACAAAACTTACAGTGTGTACAGAAAGACACAGAGACAACGGCGTGTGTAGCTTTGCCATCCAGAGGAATGTCCCTGGAGGAAGGACCATGACCTCATTCCTTTATTCAAGAGAGGAAGACACCAGAAGTAGATGAAGCCCATCACACACTAAGCAAAGTGAGCAAGGCTGGCGAGCGAGGCAGGAGCCGCCACTCGGACCAGCCAGTGGCAGGGTGGTGGGGCCTATACCCCACGAGACCACGGTTAAGGCACAATGGAGCAGTTTAGTTGGAGTGTCCTCTCTTTCCTGCTGTGTCCTCAATTGATGGCACCTCAGACACAATGAAACTCAGAAACGGCCCACATTTACCAAATCATCAACCTGGGCTAAGTGCTGCTAAATCCTGCACCCCTCCTTCCAAAGCCCAGTGAGTGGGCCAATCTGAAGAACGGGCAACGTTTGGGCAATCCGAACATCAGCAGTGTTGTGGCCCTTGTCAAGGCTGCCCAGCTGCCAGGAACAAAGCTAACCACGGGACATGGCAGGCTCCAGCCCCCGTTAAGTCCACCGCTCCCCATGGCGCTCACTGAAACAAGCATGGCAGGGTGGGGAGGCGCAGAGCCTGCCGAGCCTTGTCCTGGACGCTAGGGCTTCCTCCGCCTCAGAGCAGAAGCTGTGTGCCCCCTCCACAGGCCCTGGAGGAGACGTGCAGTGCAATTGAAATTCATGGATGAGCTCGAGGAGCCGGCTCCAGACTCAGTAATAACTTCTCCATATTAATGGCGGCACAGCAGAGCCGGTGGACAGCTGACATTTAATATGAAACATACGCGGCAGAGCCAGAGGCTCCCACCTGGGCCCTCCCGTTCGAGAACGCCTGCCAGTGGGGGGAGCAGGCCTGAGGCAGCACCCAGATTCAGGGGGCGGGAGTCAGGCCCTCCCCTCAGCCCCTCCATCCCACCTCAGGCCCCTCCCTTGCAGGAAACCCCTGCTGAGAACATACATGACCACACACACACTCACACTTTAGTGCACACACTCGCACACGTGCTTACTCAGATGCACACATACACCCAGATAACCACACACACGCATATGCACACACACCATACTCATACAGATATGCATACACGTGCACACATATTCCCATGGACAGGAACGTGCACACATATTCCCATGGACAGGAACGTGCACACATATTCCCATGGACAGGAACGTGCACACACATTCACATATACCAGCAGCCTGCAGTGTTCAGGCTACAACACAAAATTCCCCTGCTTGGCCAAGTGGAAGAGGGCAATAGGGGTGATCACAGACGTGTCTGCCTGTCAGTACAGACCCACAGTCCCAGCAGAGGCCCCCAAAATACTTGACCCTACATATCTCAGAGACCAGAAGAGGAGCCCCAGGCCACAGCTCAGGCCACCATGCAGCAAAGGCCCCCTGGATGCTGAAGTGGACACTCCAGGCCACGGTGGGGGTGGGGAGCACTCCTGTGGCTCAGCATGGGTGAGCCCCGATGTCTCCTCTGCTCAGGGAGGCTGTGGCACCTGTTGTCCTCGCAGAAGGCCTGGGTGAAGACCCAGCCTCTCCTCCCCTCCCACCTGATGCTGGTCCCTCCTCACTCACTAATTGCTGGGGGCGTGGGGGCACAGGCACTCAGCCGTCAGGCAAGGGAACCTGAAACCCGCCAGCACCTAAAGGAGCAGCAGCTCACAACCAGAAACACAGACGCGGGCAGTGGGGCCAGGGCAGGGGTGGCAGTGTGACGGAAGACCGTCGGGTCCTCCCTGGCCTGAGACTCAGGCGGTAACCAGTTGCGCTGGCCCCCGCGAGGGGCTAGTCAGGCTCCACTCTGCTCCTTCACTATGCATTGCCAGGCCACGGTGACTGGCTGTGGAAAGGTCCCAAGACCTAAGCCTGTCCCTTCTGCATGGAGCTCAGAACTGTTCCCTTTCAGAACCTGGTTATGCCTGTGCAGTGTGAGGAGTGTGTGTACAGCTACAGCCAATGGTTCACCGGGGAACAGAGTCACTGGGGAGAAGGAGCTGGGCAAGCGGGGACACGACCCCACCTCTGAAGCCTTGTGTGTGTGCGTGAATAAATATACACATAACACAGAATTTACCATCTTAGCCACTTTGAAGTGTATGGTTTGCTGGCATTAAATACATTCGTAAGGTTGTGCAATGATCACCACCATCCATCTCCAGAACTCTTTCCTTTTTGTAAAACTGAAGTTCTGTATCCACAATGCTCTGTCTTCCTCCTTTAGCTCCTGACAGCCATAACTTACAACTCTACCCCATCTCTAAGATTCTGATAATCAAAAAGGCCTTCAGATGCCATACTGGCTGAAGGCTGGTGAGTCTGGATTTCCGACCACAGACCCGCCTGTGCTATTCTAAGGGGGCCACCACGAGGCAGGCAGGGGCCGTGGGCTGCTGCTCTGCTGCTTCCAGCACAAACCCCTGACAAGCCAGCCTCCACCAGCCACAGGTCAGGGCACCCAGTCCCAGCAGGGAAGAGCCCCTGGGAAGCCCCTTCCCTCCCACCAAATGGCACTCGGTGAGAAGTGGCAGGGAGGCCATCCATCTGTGGATGTCCCAGAAGAGACCAGGGGGTATCTGTGATGAAGTAAGTCTGGGTTCTCACCAAGTTCTCCAAGAAAGCTCCTGCCTGCAGGAAGCCCTGCCCATCTACTAATCCCACTGCCGGTGCAGCTCTCAACACTTCCACATATGTCTCTGGAGGCCCGGTCAAGGCCTCAGAGCTCTGTGGATTCACCCTGGATTCATTTGCTCGAGTAATATCAACAGACGCAGAAATGCTGCCTCTCTGAAGAAACATCTGCCTGTCTGGCAGCAAAGAGCCTGTGTTCCCAAGGGCCAAAAATCTATCAAGGAATGCAGGGCATAGACTGGCCATGGTCCCCACCTCTCCTTCCATCAAACTGATCCCCTCAACTGATCCCCATTCAGTGCCAAGACACCCAGGGTTGCTTTATAAACGTCTCAGAAATTATTGTTCCAGCCCCACCTGCCACCTGAACAAACTGAAGCTCATTGCTCAAAGCTGGATGGTGACTTGCCAGAGCCCAGTCTCTTCAGCCCCAGAGGGGGTCCCTCCCTTACTTAAGTTTCAGTTAGACCAGGGGTTTTCAACTCACCTTTCATGAACTCCAAAGTGGGGGCGAGAAAACTGCACAAGACCACATGAGTACACAGTGCTTTCCTGTGGAAAAGGAGGCTTTGGGGCACTCTTCTAGGGGGCTTGCCCCACTGAGTGTGGACATTCTGGGGTATTGTCCATATACCTCATCCCTGGGTATGGAGAGGTGGACCATTCCTGGGTACAGGGCACAGGATCTTGAGGGGCAAAGGACTGCACAGACTTCTATCCTCCACTTCACAGACGCTCATTTCATGGCCCCTAGCTGAGCTCCATCCAGCTGGAGCTGAGCCTTGTGGACCCAGGTACAAATTGCCTACGGTACAAGTTACCAAAGAAGCATGGGGTACAATGTGGCAAGTGAATGTTTAGGACAGCTTCCTGGATGACATGTCATTTAGCTGAGACTACACTGGGCTCCAAAATCACTGCAGATGGTAACTGCAGCAGCCATGAAATTAAAAGACACTTGCTCCTCAGAAGAAAAGCTATGACAAACCTAGACAGCATGTTAAAAAGTAGAGACATTACATTGCCAACAAAAGTTTGTATAGTCAAAGCTATGGTTTTTCCAGTAAGTCACTATGGATGTGAGAGCTGGACCATAAGGAAGGCTGAGCGATGAAGAATTGATGCCTTTGAACTGTGGTATTGGAGAAGACTCTTGAGAGTCCCTTGGACTGCAAGGAGATCAAATCCTAAAGGAAATCAATCGTGAATATTCATTGGAAGGACTGATGATGAAGCTGAAACTCCAATACTTTGGCCACCTGATGCAAAGAGCTGACTCATTGGAAAAGACCTTGACACTGGGAAAGACTGAAGGTGAGAGGAGAAGGGGACAACAAATGACAGGATGGTTGGATGGCATCATCAACTCAATGGACATGAGTTTGAGCAAGCTCCAGGAGAAGCCTGGCATGCTATAGTCCATGGCGTCACCAAGACTCAGACAGGACTGAGCAACTGAACAACAATGGAGTGAGCCAACTAAAGAGGGAGGTGAGAGTGGTCCAGGCAAGGGCACGGTCTGTGCAAAGGGCCTAAGTGTCCGGTGGCAGAGAAACTAAACGCTTGATGTGCCTGTAGCACAGGCACGAGGGGGACACAGTGACAGACAAGGCTGAGTCAGGTGATGGGGGGCCTTCTATGCCAAGCCAGGCCTCCTTGGTGGCTCAGATGGTAAAGAATCTGCCTGCAACACAGGAGACCCAGGTTCGATCCTTGGGTCAGGAAGATACCCTAGAGAAGGAAATGGCAATCCACTCCAGTATTCCTACCTGGGAAATCCCATGGACAGAGCAGCCTGGTAGGCTACAGCTTATGGGGTACAAAGAGTAAGACACAACTGAGTGACTAACAGTTTCGGTGTGTTTGAATTTTTTTTCTGAGTTTGGATTTCTTAAGGGTAATCAGAACCACTTAAGACCACTACTCAAGAAAAGTCTTAAGCAAAGGAGTGACATGATTGAATGCATGGTTTACAAAAATCAGTCTGGTAGCTGTGTGGGGAGAGAGTTGCTCCAGTTTGGAGTCCCTAAGGATCACAGGACTTGGAGTTAGGCATGGTAGAAAGCTGTGAACTGCGATGAAGTCTGGAGATGTCTAGGATGATGACTGGCTGCATGTGAGGGTCATGGAGAGAGCAGGGAGGGGCAATCCTGGGATTCCTGCCCAAGTGAATGATGAGGTCTAGAGGACAGTAGACAGACCCACGTTCCATTTCAGAAGCATGGGTCACTCAAGGAAGGGGCCCACGAGGCAGCTGGGCAGGCAAGTCTGGAGCACAGGAAGAGACGCGGGACCTGAAGTCTGGGTGAAGTGTGGTGGTCCTTCCCCTTGCTTTCTGATAAAACCTCAATCCATTCCAGAGTTTGGGGACCTGACTCTCACTCTCAATCCCAAAGATGGGCAAGAGACCCTAGCTTGGCTCATATCCCAGTGCTTGATTTAAAGGTAGGCCTGTAACCTAAGGGCTCCCCAGATGTTCAGTTCAGTTCAGTCACTCAGTCATGTCTGACTCTTTGTGACTCCATGGACTGCAGCACACCAGGCCTCCCTGTCACCAACTCCCAGAGTTTACTCAAACTCGTGTCCATTGAATCAGTGATGCCATCCAACCATCTCATCCTCTGTCGTCCCCTTCTCCTCCCACCTTCAATCTTTCCCAGCATCAGGGTCTTTTCAAATGAGTCAGCTCTTTGCATCAAGTGGCCAAAGTATTAGAGTTATAGCTTCAGCATCAATCCTTCCAATGAATATTCAGGACTTACTTCCTTTAGGTTGGGTCTCCTTGCAGTCCAAGGGACTCTCAGGAGTCTTCTCCAACACCACAGTTCAAAAGCATCAATTCTTTGGCACTCAGCTTTCTTTATAGCCCAACTCTCACATCCATTATATGACTACTTGAAAAATCATAGCTTTGACTAGACAGACCTTTGTGGCAAAGTAATGTCTCTGCTTTTTAATATGCTGCCTAGGTTGGTCATAACTTGAAGCAGCCCTGAGCCACTAGATCCAACCATGCCTGAAGGCCGCCTCAGGACCCCAAGGAACTGGGCCCACAACATCTTGCTTGTTTCATCCAAGTTGGCTTTGCACCACTTCAGCTGAACAAATCTTAAACAACATAAGAATAATAAGCCAGGTAGGAGGCTGAGACCACCCTGGGCAGCTGTGTAGATTGCCAAGAGTAGGGGCCAAGCAGGAGCCTCTGCTCCTCCGACCTGAGGAGCCCCGACACCCAGGGAATTCAGACGTTCCTGCGGCCCCTCTCTGATGTTCCTGAGACCTTCTCATTGCCCTTCAGGCAGTGCCAAGGCAAGATGAGAGGTGAGGAGACTCTACAAAGGGCAACTGCAAGTCCCTCACACTTCTCACCTGTAGCCCTGCAGCCCAAGCGTGTTGCACCTGCCCTCGCCATTCTAACACCTGAGCCAGCTGAAACCCAGCATGTGGCCTCAAAGACAGTGGCCTTTACAGAAAAATGAAACTCAGTTCCACCCCCTTAGGCCAGCAAATGACCCCTCTCTCTCTGTGGCCCTTAGTGACTTCCAACGCCCATCAAGACTCTACAGAGCAGGGGCCTGGACGGCATAGGAGCCAAGCAAGGGAGCCCCAGCCCACAAGGGAGCAGGCCTTGATCATGCCCCTCAGAGTCACTGCCCAGCCCATAGACATTCCCACCGATGGCCTTGCCAACCAGAGACGCCAGGCCAGAGAGGCCGCCTGAGCAGCAACGTATGCAGGGGACAGAGGTGCGGCAGGGCGCTCCCATCCTGGAGTCTCTGCTGCCGTTACCTCCCCGTAAGGACTCGGGCCACCTGAAAGGGGCTGCAGCCCAGATCATCTCAGCCACAAGTCCCCAAGCCACCTGGCCACCAGACCTACCCCCAGCTCCCACTCACTGACACTGACAAGAGGCAGTGCTGCGGGCCAAGAAAGCATCCAGGAGTTGACTAGAACAGGTAGGAAATGTTTTAAAGAAATGCATTTCTTTATTTTATTTTGGCATGCAATAAAGGCAGTAACATGTAGTAAGCATGGTCTTAGAACCAAACAGACATGTATTTAAATATAGACCTGCAAAGCTTGAAGCAGGCTATCTCAGTTAATTCATCTGTAAAATGGGAATAATATCAGTCACACAGTATAGGGTGTGGTGAGGATGAATCAAGGTGATATAGCATAAGGTGCTCAACGGAAAGCCTGACACATAACATGGGCACAGTAAACTGACGTTCTGTTATTCTTTTGTCAACAGGCTTCTCATGGGTCTTTTGTGAGCATGTAAGAATGACATGAAATTACATATCATGTGGCCTGAGAGGTACTAGAGAATTCTTCCATAGCAATGAGATACACAAGTATCCTTTGTTAAGCATCATTTTCTCACTCATTGTGAAAAGGCAAATGTTAACCTTCCCCTGAGAATATGATGAACAATATCTATCTAGTGGCTATAAGAGAAGCTGGAAGCTACATCTACCAACCTCTCTGTAAATAAAATGTACGATATGTCTTATGAAGCATGTGGCTTTTCCAGTGGTCATGTATGGATGTGAGAGGTGCACCATAAAGAAAGCTGAGCACCAAAGAACTGATGCTTTTGAACTGTGGTGTTGGGGAAGACTCTTGAGCGTCCCCTAGACAGCAAGAAGATCAAACCAGTCAATCCTACAGGAAATCAACCCTGAATATTCATTGGAAGGACTGATGCTGAAGCTGAAGCTCCAACACTTTGGCCCGCTGATACAAAAAGCTGACTCATTAGAAAAGACCCTGATGCTGGGAAAGATTGAGGGCAGGTGGAAGAGGGGACGACAGAGGTTGGATGGCATCACCGACTCGATGGTCGTGAGTTTGAGCAAACTCCAGGAGATGGTGAAGGACAGGAAAGCCTGGCGTGCTGCAGCCCATGGGGTCGCAAAGAGTCAGACACGACTGAGTGACTGAACAGCAACATGAAGCAAGTGGCATTTCTTGAATCACCTCTACCTGATTTAGCTAGAATTTTCACCTCGGCAGGCCCAGGTCCTCACCTCATGTCATCACCCCTTGCACTCTCCATCCACAGGGTTCTACAAACCTCATGTTCTGATTCTCAGGGGAGCATCTGACCCCAGCCTGAATAGAGTGCTCCCCAGGAGTCAGCCAGAATTATCAGAGAAAGATTATCAGCCAGCACCGCCGCACCCCTTGACTTACCACAGAAGGACTCCACCTGAGAACAAAGCCAACACATAAGAAGCGGAGGCAGGGAGGCAACATCCAGCCAGGCCTAAAGGCTGAGCACCAGAAGAGCCACGAACATCCCATTTCTGTTTAAATGATCTGACTTGTGTTTCCTTCACTCGTGACTGAAAGGATCCGACCGTAAGAATCCCCTCATGCTAAACAGAAAAGGAGACTGCTGTCCACAGAAACCAGAGCTACTACTCCTTCCTTTAAGGCGGAGAAAGAAACTCAGGACCAAGCGCATAGATGAGCAAATGTGTGTCCCAGGCCAGAAGGAGGCCAACAGGCCTGAAAAGGCCGACGGCTCTGGGGAGAGGCTGGTCCCACCTAAGCGCCTAAGCACCTCAACTTAAGCTGGAAGCCGCCAGCTGCGTGCTGCGACCCTGCTTCTTGGTTTGCCCACTTGTCTTCCAAGAATGCACATTGCTGGGGTTCCTGCAAAGAAGAGGTTGATGGCCTCATCTGCATGGGAAGTGGTACAGTACATAAAGTTCAAGAGGCTTCTTTATTACAGAGCTTCTCAGAGACCCCAATGGGCCTCCCTGAATCTCCCAGGTTGAAAGCAAGTTGCAGCGTTTCCCACACCAGTAGTCCATTGAACCACATTTGCTCGGAGAAACTTGTAGTGTGATCCTGTAGAACTCCTTTCATACTTTGCTTCTCAAAGGGCAGTCCCGAAGCCCAGGAGCATCAGCCTGGTAGTTCATTAGAAATGCAGAACGTTGAACCCCACCCTAGACATGCTGACTCAGAATCTGAATTGTAACAAGATCCCTGAGGATCTACACAGACACTGCAGCCTGACACACCTGCCTCTGTGCGTTTCACTATCTATGAAGGAAGAGCAGGCTCAGAGGAAGGGGTACTGTGCAGCATGGCTGCTGATGAGACGCGTGCAGGACTACTGTAAGAGGGAATGGCTCGGGAGTATAGCTGTACTACCACATATCAAGGGCTTCTACTTGCCCAGACTTGCAAGCACCCTGGCAGAAGGGGCTGGACAGAACCAGGCCAGACTCCTCCCACCACAGACAGTGTGGCCTTGGGCAAGCCACTCAGTCTCCCAGAGCCTTGGCTGCCCATCTGTAAATGAGGGATGAAGAATCCCTCCCACCACGGGGCTGCTGTGGGCCAGAAATATGATGTTTATTTAAACCCTAGGTGCTTTGCAATCAGCCCATCAGTGATACACAGAGGGACTCAAATAGTTAAGGAATTAAGTGATATCAAATCAGGACATTCACACACCAAAAAGAAAGGAGGACAAGGAAAGAAGAACTAATGATGCTGCGCCGCTGTCTCAATGCCGTTTTTGCCAGCCACATTCAAGGCCACGCTGGCAGACCCCAGCCCCTCTTTCGGCTCCAGCCTGCTCTCCAGCTGCGTCTTGCACTTCTGCTGGTGAGTGTCCAGTACATGTGACATCTCACTGTGCCTGTTCTGACCCAGCCAATACACATCTGGGACTTCTCTGATATGCTCTTCCCTCTGGGCCTTTGCCCCCTGGCAACCCATGCTCAAAGAGCCCCCAAGAGCATGCTTTCCAAGCCCTGACCAGAGTGGGCCCCAGACTAGTAGCTGAGCACGGTGCCCCGGGGGGTACCAGGCCAGCTACATCTCTGACCAGCACAGCAGACAACCGCGCTTGGAGGTACTAGCTGAAAACACAAGCCACAGAATGAACCGATGAATGAATGATACACGAACAAAGCCTCTCTGGAATGCTTTCCATCAAGAATTACTCAGCACACAGGAGTTGCTCAACAACAGACTGAGGAAATGCAGCCCACTCTAGGATTCTTGCGGGGGAAATCCCATGGACAGAGAGGAGCCTGGCAGGCTACAGTCCACAGGGTCACAAACAGTCGGACATGACTGAGCGACTAACAACAGATCACTTCCATGTCAACTCCCCCACACCAGCTCAGGCCACCACCACCCGCATTCCGAGCCCCCAACACCAGTTTCTTTTTATTTAGGAAATTCATCTCCAGCGTAAAAATAAGACACACTCATGAAGTCTGGGACATCCTCAGAGGCAACAAGGATATAAAGGGCTGCACCATGTTAACCCAGCTATTCCAAGGACATTCACGGTTGTTTGCAATTCGTCTGGGTTCTAACTAAATCCAGCCAAAGGCAGTGATTTTCCGAAGCAACAAGTGACATTTCCTGTGTGTCCATAAAAAGAACACCACCGGTTGTGGGGTTCTATATAATTGCTGGCTCTGCAACTTGCAGGGCAAGCCTAAGGACGGGGGGATTGGGGGCCACCAGGGCTGGGAGAGAGGCCACTTGCTCTGAGCAGGAGTCCCCTGAGTAGTAATTAGAGCGGAACCCACGGTGGGCGGCTTCAGATGTCTGGCCAGCACAGCCAGCCTGACCACCACACAGCCAATCCAAAATAGAAAACTGCAGTGGCTTCTGCCACGTGCCAGGCCCCGGGGTGGCCAGACAGAGCCTTGCCAATGTCAGCCTCCTCCCTGAGCATTGATCCAGGCTTCCTCCAAGGCTCTCTTATGCAAAGCCATGGTCCCTCTAGGCTCCTGGTAGCAGGAGAACTTCCCAGAGCTCTGGTCACACTGAGCGGCCCAGCCAGTCCCAGAAGTGTTCCACTCCCCAGCCTCTCCTGTCCTTCAGGGGCCGCCCGGGGGCACCAGAGACTGCATTTCCAAATGCTCCACTTGGCTCAAAATAGAGAAAACTAACTTTTCAAATAACCAGCTGAAATCCAACAGGAAACCACAGCATAAAAAATCAGCCAGGGGCAGAGGGATAACTGGGCATTTCAGCACCACTGTCTGTTCTCTGGGCTGGCACCACCTGCACACACAGAAACAAGAAAACCACCCACCTGCATACGTGTCCCCCACATACATATCACACGTGCTACAATACACAGCAACACACTGAACAGACACGGACATACAAACCTGTGAATACACACATGCACGAGACACAGTGACACAGTCACATGTTCACACAAGTGCACATGTACTTAGATACTAGCACCCATGCCAAAACACGTGTGCAGATGCGTGCACTCACCAAGATATACACACACCTGAATGCAAAAGGAAAGCCAGCTCCTGCAGGCTTAAGGGGGACCACACTTGGCTACTTGCTAAATACTTTGGAAATGTGGCCCTCCCCCTGCATAAATCACCCTCTGGGGCCAATCAAAACAACCTGCCTTCCAGCCAACCCTTTCGGTGGTCCCTAAGCACAGGGGGTGCAGAGAAGGCCCTCAGTACAGGCCTTGCTCTCCCAGCGGACCCCCAGATAACCTGCTTCCAAAGCCCACGTGAGAACAGTGGACAGACAGAAGGGAGAGAAGCGCGTACTCACCAGCCCGTCGCAGTTGCTGAGCGCCACGGAGGAGGCTTCAGCCAGGCCCGCGACGTCTCCGACATAGAGGCAGGTCCCAAGCAGGGGTTCCACGCGGGTGGCACCCGATTCTCCCTGCCACTCCACCGTGGCCCCAGGCGCCACGAGGCGGGCGTTGGGCCGCAGCCGCAGGTGCAGGTCTCGGCCAAACACCGTAACATTGTAGAAGAGGCGGCCACCGGGGTCCTCCCCGCTGCCTCCAGAGAGCCCCGGGATCTGGGCAGGGGCGGCCCTGCGGGTCCGCACCCCAGCCGGGGCCGTCGCCGCCGACACCACGTGGGACACCAAGCGGCCCTGGGCGTCAGTGCGCACCGGCACCGCCAGGATGCGCTCGGCTCCGTGCCCCTGGGGCTCCCCTGCAAAGGGAAGGGGCGTTAGACCAGCTGAGACCGGGAAGCCCCAGGGCCCCGCCACGGAGCACAGCATCCTCCCAAACCCCGCCCCACTGCAAAGGGAAGGGCTTTCCACTAGGCATCCCCCCAAAACTAGCGTGCACCTCCCCGGCCTTCTTCCAACCGGGAAGGGGCGTTAACGGGGCTACCATGCTGGCGCTCCTCCGACCTCCTGTCGACCCCTCTGGGACCCTCCCAATCAAGCGCTCTGCCCCCTGCCCCGTTCCAAGTTGGGGTTCCTCAGCTCCTCGCAGTTCCCCAGGGGCGGGCCCGGTCAGACCGTCCCCCGCCCCTTGAACCTACCGTCCTTGTCAGGACATGGGGGTGCTCTGAAGCCATTCCCGGTTGGTTCCCTACCCGTGCGCTTCTACCTCTTAGCAGTCCCCGCCGCACGACTGCCCTCACCGCTCGGCTCCCCCCGGCACCGGCGGCCTGTCCTCCGCGTACAGCTCCAGGTTAGCCCGTTGCCGGCCGCCTCCCCCGCGTGCCCGAGAACAGGGAGGGGTGGAGCAGGGTCCCTCCGATCTTCGAGGATCCCCTCCGGGGCGCCCCAACCAATCCTCAAGGCCCAAGGCGGCGCGCTCTGCACCCGACTGCTCTCCCGAGCGTCTCCGGACGCGAGCCGGGGCGCCGCCTCGCCCTGGCTCCCCCGGACCCGCTGGTGCTGATGCTGCGCTCGCCGCCGCCGGGCTTTCCCGGCCCTCTGTCTCCACGCTCGGCGTCCCGGGAGCCGCGAGCGCTCCGGGGCTCCCCTCGGCCCGAAATTCCCGGGTGCGCCGCAGGGCGCCCCCTGCCCGACCAACCGGGCCCCGAAGTTGGCCAACTTGGCCCCGGGCGGGGCGCGCGGAGTTTGCCCAAGTCGAGCCGGACGCCGCCTGGGGAGGGGGCGGTGGGGCGCGCGGGGCGGAGCCCGGCCGACTGGGGTCGCGAGGCGTGGGGACTCGGCCGCACCTACCTGGGGGGTCGGCGGCGGCGGCGGCGAGCCGGGCGTCCGCGGGCAGCGGCAGCAGCAGGAGCAGCAACAGCGCGGGGCAGAGCAGGCGGCCGGCGGCTCCCGCCGGCGGATCCATGGCAGCCGGACCACAGCCGGGGCCCCGCACTCGCAGCCGGCGCGAAAGTTCCCCGCGCGCCGCCCAGCCCACATCTGGGGCAGCTGGAGCCGCCCGCAGCTGCAGCACCGCAGGGCGCGGGGCGGAGGAGGCGAGGCGCGGAGGGGAGGGCGGGGGAGCGCGGAGGGGAGGCGGGGAGAGGGAAGGAGCGCGAGAGAGGGAGGCGGGAGGGAGGAGAAGGCGCGCGAGGGGGAGGGCGGGGACGGCGGGCGCCTCAGCCTGCGGTGACCCGGCGCTTCTTGGCGCGGCCGCCGCCGCCGCCGCCCGCTCCCCTCCTCGCGCCGTCGCCGCCGCCGTTCCCGGCTCGTAGCGAAGCAGAGACACCCCGAGGCGGCGATAGAGAAGCGCCGCGGGCCGGGTCGGGGGAGCCCCGCGGCCGGCCACCTTCGACGCGCCCAGCGCACTCGTGGCGCGCCACCTCGGAGGAGCAAGTTCCCCGCCCAGAGAGCACTCGGAGCCCCCGGGGCCCAGCCGTCGGTCACGGGGCGCAAGAGGTGGCCCCTCTCTGTGCGCCCTCGGGTGGGCGGAGAGGCCTGGTTACCGTGGGGCTGAGCCAGGCCTTTTGATCAGATGCAGACCCCAGCGACTGGAAGAGTTTTCCAGGAAGGGGTGTGCACCACAGGGGCCTCCCGAAAGATCAACTTTTACCCTTCCAGAGAGAGGCAAGGCTCCTTCAGGCCACAGTTGCTCTTTGCCTTAAGGTCCTCCACACACCCTGTCCTCTTCCTCCCCAACCCTCCACTGCAGCCGGCGGGCACAGTCTCTCTCGTAGACCTGGGCGCTGCCCCCTAGACCTCGCAGGTTGCCTCCCTCACCTGTCCAGAATCCTGCATGGGATTCTGGAAGGCTGGTCTTTGCACTCACCCAGGCTCTGCCTGAAATAGCCTCTCTACACTTTGCCCACCGTTTCCAACTCCGCCTCCAAGGCGTCCCTCTGCAGCCTGGAGCCAGTTTGCAGTCAAAGCCCATCCCCAGCTTTACCTTTCGCTGTCTGGAGTCATCATCCTTCCACGTCTACTGTCCCCCCGCACAATGACCTTCCCCCCGCCCAGGGTCCTGCCCAGGAACCCACTTCCAAACATGTGTCTATGGGAACACCTCTGCTGTGTGACCCCTGCCTCAAGTCCCTGAAGGGTAGACACCTGTCCATTTGGAGTTTCTGATTCACCCTGCCCCCAGACTGAGTGGCCAGGGCTTTGGGGTTGGCTTGGCCAGGCGGGGCCTGATGACTCAGATCCCTCTGTGCCCACCAGAAGGGCTCAGCCTTACGGGGAAAACATGTGACTTGGGCAATTGCTTTAGCTGTGGTTTCATATCCTTAGTTCCCTCATTTCCAGGACCTGGGTGTCTGGGCACTGCAGCTTGACGGTCATCTTCACATGGAAGCTTCTCTCTGTGTCACCTGAGGGTGCCCACCACAGCATCCAGCCCCCAGGTATGGTGAATATTTGTTGTCAGGGTTTAAAACGGTGACATTTAACCTAAAAATTTAAACTTTTGACTTCTCTTGAGAAATTGGAAAGTGTGACCACACTGGGCCTGCATTTCTACTTATCAGTAAGAAATGAAGCAAATGCTCTGCAGTTTGCTATAGGTGTCCTTCCCTTACCCTCAACAGTCATCCACTTCTGTGACCTCTGGTGCTTCCAGAGAAAGTGGATGGAGATCCTGGAGGACTTCTCATAAGAAGTGGCATGGGTCAAATCCTGAAGGCTGAGGAAGCCAAGCAGCCCAGAGTTGGGTTCAGCTAGGTGCTGTCTTGGAACCCATGACTCTCTTCTACTCATTTCCCATTTGGTTTGTGTGCTTTCATCCTCCTGAAAAGACTAATGAGACCCAAGCAGCAGCATCACCTACTTGATGAGGGTGATGTTCTATCACCTCACTCACTTCCCTGCCAGGTTTATGGTCATTACCATAATCCTTCCACCACCACCATTATTTCTTTATACTGTACTTAATCCTGTACTTGAGTTTTTAAAGAATACTTTAAATCACTACTGTACATGAGAAAGCCAAAATCTTGCCATAAGTCAAAGATAACTGCCAAAAATAAATATATGAAACAAAAAGCTGTTATCAAATTCTAAATACTACTGCCTGCAAAAGGCATTGAGGCTGAAGATGATTAACAAGTGTTGAAAAAGTGGTAAGACAGATCAGCAGAAGCAAAGCCCTTTCGTTTGATGCAAGCAGAAGCATGAAGGGAGAATTGAAAATGAACAACTCTTTCACCTTGCAAGTTGATATTTTCTAACAGGTCCACATAGCTAAATTATCTTGTGCACTTTGGAAAATCAGCTCTAGAATATCTTTTTGGCAAGCAGCTTTGTCTCTCTGACACTCCTGAGTCACTCCTGGCAACTATTCCTTCCCAAATCACCCAAGCCTCTTGGGGCTCCACCCCAATAGAGACTCCTTGAAGGCAGACCACTATCCTTAACCAACCCATCCTTTAGTCCCCACAATGACACCTCTCTAGGCTGAGTGGAAGAAACAAGCACAGATGCATCAAAATTTACAGATGAATCCTTGAGCTCTTGTGGACTCATCTCAGCTTCCTGATCACTTATCCTCAGCTCAAAAGAAAAGAGAAGATCACCCCTACTTCTTCAAACCTCCACTCACAGATCTTTCTTCTCCTGGAAAGTGCTGCCACAAATGAGATCGTTGCCTCTCCTTCTGTTCCCCTCTTCTCTGGGTGAAAGTGGAACGGAGGAATGCACAGTGGTTCTTCGTTGAAGTCTGCTTATCCAGTCTAGATCCAGTCCAGTTAGCACTCTTACTAAGAGCATCTCCTGTGTGTTTACTTCAGCTGAACTTGAGTGGCTTCAGTCCGGCTTGCACTCTCCTACTTGACCATCCCCACCACTCCCTGCTGTCCTATACCTGCTTTTGCTCACAGTTGTATCCAGTCTGATCCCCGAAGAACTGGAATTGCATCCCTGATCTAGAACAGCTCCATGTTGTGGACAAAGGATGAGAACAGCTCAGAGTGAGCTTGAGCCCTCCAGTCCCTTTAAAATCTTCCCAACATGAGGTACAGAAAGAAATGGGGACTTTTTCTGGTCATTTTGGGTATCACAAATCACAGTGCCTGCCTTGGAGTCAAGACAGTAAGCAAGGAACTTCTTGCCCTATACCTGCCCCAGCTGTTTGGTGGGAGCAGTGCCCCCCTTGGCTTGAAGAGGAGAAGCAAGGCTCTCAGCCTGCCTCCAGGTCACTTCCAGATCACATGCACCAGGACAGACTTCATCAGAACTGCTCCTGTCCCCTGGCAGCCACACAGAAACCAGAAGTGCTTCTGCCCTTTGCCGAGGTCACCATCCTTGGCAGGCCATGCCTGCACTGCAGGCTTCAAGCAGATGGAAGTAGTGAGAGCTCCTTCTCCTGTGTCCCGACAGGCAAGATCCCAGGGGTTGTGGGGCAAGATCTAGACTCTTCTAGCCCTCTGGGGACCCGTATGCTGAGCATAACAAACCATGAGGTCTTGGTGACCTTGTCAAAGGGCCTCTGAAGACAGCAGTTCTGCCCCCCTCTGCTATTGGCAAACAGCGGGTGCAATGGCCCCATCAGACGCACAGGCAGAATTCTGGCTGGGAGCAGCCTTGGTAAGCAGTATATCAGGGGGAATGCTAATTAAACAGAACATGCCAGCCAGGTGGCCTTTAGGGGTGTGGTTCTTGCAGTTTCTTGAGCATCCCCCCCATCACATACACTGACAAGGATCTGTGTCAGGCAAAAGAGGAAAGGTAGGTGGCATCCAGGTAAATTTTTTTTCATTGCCATGTTCTACACAGAGGACTCCCACCTCCATTGCAGTCAGTTCTGCCTAGAAAAAGTGAAAAGCAGAGTGCTTGAAGTTCGGAGGCTTAGGGATCTAGGCTCAGTCAATACTTTTACACTGGAGACACAAGCTGGAGGCTCGGGCTCAATCTATGCAATAAAGAGCTGGGGAAGGAGAAAGCTCAGTGCGCACCTCTGACTATCCATGTGTGCTCCACCTAGCAGAGAGGCAGCAAGTCCCAGGACTTTTCAAGGTGACTCTGGGTGTGGCGAGTAGTAACGCTCTGGGTCTCCTGGGATCAGGGTCTAGACCTGTGTCTGGCCTCTCACACAGGTCAAGAAGAACATTTGTTCCAAGCTTCTCATCTGAGAAATGCCTCTGGGTCCCTTAAGATGCTCCATGGACACAAGTTTCACAGCCCACTTAGACCATAAGGAAATGGAGGAGGTCTGCGGGCATGACAGCTCCAGAGCTCAGCCAGGTAGCGAGATGACCGAACCACATGCAGGGGTCCTCATCTCTCCCAGATGGACCACCTGACTCCCACTCCAGGCTGGGTCATACAGCCATTGCTGAACCAGCTGCTGACAAGGGGCAGTGGTATTACTGGGACAAGCCTGGATTAACCATCGGGGGCAGAAACATGTTAGGGGTTAGCCCCAATGTCCCCCCAGCCCTTTGCTTGCCTTTATGTCCAAATGAGAGCGTGGCACAGTCCCAGGCTTTCCCTTGTCTGGTGAAAGAAGATGTTCTTGCCTGGAATTCACCATTCCCAGATGACATACTTTCCAGAGACTAGAGAATGAATTTCTTTACATGTAAATCCTGTGTGTAACTGTGAACGGCACAATCCCATTACATTGTAGCATTTTGTGTTCAAACGCTTTGTAAAGGTCACTGGACATTTCTTCCCTGGACGATCCAAGGAAGGTCAGTGGGTGGCCTTGGCAAACTCAGAATCCCTGGCCTTCGGAGCCTTGTTCTCTTTCGATTGCATTCCCTTCGTGTCAGGTTCCTTCCAGTCCTGCCCAACCCAGCAGGGCTCGTACCATCTAGGATGTGGGCCTCGAAGAGGCCAAAGCTTCTAGCTGGGTCTGGCAGTAGCACTAATCATGGAATCCCAAGGCTGAGACTCAGTAAGAAGAAATTCTGGACACAGGGTTGAGGGCCTTTGGCCATCCCTGCAGCCTTTGGGGACTCCCTCGAGACCCTCCACTCCTGCAGGGGTGTCAAGAGGATTATTCCCCACCAATGTCCCCGTCACTAGTAGGATGGGTGTTTCTTGACTATCTCCCTCCCAGCAGCTCCAGATGGTCCCTCCTCTGCAGAAATGCTGAGACTCGACACAAAGTCCACTCCAGTGTGGAGTTTATGGGGGAAGAGTCTCCTCTGCCCCATGAAAAATAGTGTTTCCATCTTCTACTCATTCCAAAAAAAGAGACAGACCTGTGTCTTCAGTGCAATGTTTTGAAGTTTTTGTTTTGGATAAAATAAATAGCCCCTTGCAGGCTCTCTGCAAATCTGGCTCCAGGCAGCATCTCACGAGAGGACCCTTCACATGTTCCCATAGCCTCTGGCCGCTCCTCAGGGCCAGTCCCAATGGATGCCATTTCCTCTCCGTACACAGGACTCCTCCTCAGGCTTCCTCATGTGTTCAAGGGTCTATGCACAGACCACCCAGACAGGTCCATCCACCCTGTAAATGTGGCAACCCCCAGGCATCTCCATCAGCATGTCCCAGAACCTCAGCTTCTCACAGCCCCCATCTCCACCCACCCCCAGCCTCCTGGGCTCAAACCTGTCATCTCTTCTTCCACCTGGGCACTGGGGGCATCTGAGCCCCATCTCTTTCCTTTTTTTGTTGTTCAGTTGCTCAGTTGTGTCAGCTTTTTGTGACCCCATGGACTGCAGCAAGCCAGGGTTCCCTGTCCTTCCCTACCTCCCTGAGCTTGCTCACATCGATGTCCATTGAGTCGGTGATGCCATCCAACCATCACATCCTCTGTCGTCCCCTTTTCCTCCTGCCCTCAATCTTTCCCAGCATCAGGGTCTTTTCCAATGAGTTGGCTCTTTGCATCAGCTGGCCAGAGTATTGGAGCTTCAGCTTTGGCATCAGCCCTTCCAATGGATATTTAGGGTTGATTTCCTTTAGGATTGATTTGTTGCATCTTCTTCTTGTCCAAGGGATTCTCAACAGTCTTCTCCAACACCACAGTTCAAAAGCACCAGTTCTTCAGTGCTCAGCTTTCTTTACGGTGCAACTCTCTTATCCATATGTGACTACTGGAAAAACCATAGCTTTGATTATATGGACCTTTGTCGGCAAAGTAATCAATGTCTCCACTTTTTAATACGCTGTCTAGGTTTGTCATAGCTTTTCTTCCAAGCGTCTTTTAATTCCATGGCTGCAGTCACTGTCTGCAGTGATTTTGGAGCCCAAAAAATAAAGTCTGTCACTGTTGGGTTCTTGTGGGCTTTTTGCCATGAAGTGATGGGACTGGATGCCATGATCTTAGTGTTTTGAATGTTGACATTTTAAGCCAGTTTTTTCACTCTCCTCTTTCACTTTCATCAGGAGGCTCTTTAGTTCCTCTTCACTTTCTGCCATTAGGGTGGTGTCATCTGCATATCTGAGCTTATTGATATTTCTCCTGGCAATCTTGATTCCAGCTTGAGCTTCATCCATCCTGACTTTTCACATGATGTGCTTCGCAAATAAGTTAAATAAACAGGGTAACAATATACAGCCTTGACATATCCTTTCCTAATTTTGAACCATACCATTGTTCCATGTCCAGTTCTAGCTGTTGCTTCTTGACCTGCATACAGGTTTCTCAGGAAACAAGTAAGGTGATCTGGTATTCCCATCCCTTGAAGAATTTTCCACAGTTTGCTGTGACCATACAGTCAAAGGCTTTAGCATAGTCAACGAAGCAGAAACAGATGTTTTTCTGGAATTCCTTTGCTTTTCTCTTTACCCCTACAGCAAAGCAGTCAGCTCTCCATCTCCCTCTCATTAGGAGGAGGAATTCACCTCTCTTCCCTGCTACTGTGTTGAGGCCAGGCCTAGCCACCTGTCTCGGGCATGGTGGCAGTACCCTCACCATCATCTCGGTTGGGCAGTGGATGCCTGAAGTTGAACCACTGACTCTCGTGACTTTCTCTCCCGAAAGTCAGTGAGGCACCTCTGACAACTTGCACACTGTGCCCAGTCTCTCCACTGCCCATTTCCTCATCTGCAAGGCTGGGACCCCAGGGTCGGGAAGAGCTTGTGGGCCTGGCTCATCCTCATTTTCAAAGCAGAATGAATGTAAGATTCCCCGACACACACTGGAAACTGAAATCACATGTATTTCTTCGGAATAATGAGTCAGATGGCTTAATGAGAGCGTTCCCTCCCCACCCTGACAGTATTGCCATCCTGGGCAGTAGAGGCCTTTCTCGCTGAGTGCTGCTGAGAGGGGAATTACACGATGGTTCCCCAGCATACACAATTTCTACTCCACAGAGCAGCCCAGAGACAGGCTGCTAGGGCCCTGTCAGTCAGTCACTTTCCAGTCATGTGACCTTAGAAACTTTCTCAACTTCCACATGCCTCAGTTTCTTAAACTTTATGATGGGCAGAGTCATATCACGTACTTCACAGAATGGCTTGGAGAATTAAATGATGTAACACATATAAAGCTGTCCATACCTTAGCTGGTTTTGCTCTCCATCACTCCCTGTACCCAGCTGTACATAGTTCAGCGTTGGCCTATAGATGCAAAACTGGATTCATTGGAAATTTTCCAGAGTATTTTCACTGCGTGCTTTTTTCATATCATCACTGACCTTAGAACTAAACCCTGGCTGTACTGCAGGAGATGGGTGGCTGGGATGCCAGGGTTGAATGTGGCCTAGTAAGGAACATTGCTAAAGAACTATGAGAAACATTGATTGACAAAACACAGACTGGAACGTAGTGGGCACTCAGTAAATAGTTGCAGGGTGAATTTTTAAAAATAAGCTAAATTGATGCTATGAAGAAAACACAGACTCATGATATAGAACACATGGGACAAGGGAGAGGAAGAGGAAGGGAAATTAAAAGCTGGTCAGAGAGAAGTTACCAGTCTAAGTGTAGGGGGAAAAAAGTGTTAGTCCCTCAGCTGTGTGTGACTCTCTGTGACCTCATGGACTGAAGCCCACCATACTCCTCTGTCCATAGAATTCTGCAGGCAAGAATACTAGAGTGGGTAGCCATCCCTTCTCTGGAGATCTTCCCGACCCAGGGATCAAACCCTGCACTGCAGGTGAATTCTTTACCATCTGAGCCACCAGGAATCCTAATTCAGTCTAAACAATGAACGTCTCAGACAGAGAGACCAGCACAGGCAAAGGCCCTGAGCAGAAAAGAGATTTTACTGCTCCAGGGAAAGAAGAGCAGTGAAGCCAGGGGGTGGTAAAAGAAGAAAGAGATGAAGTGAGAGAGGCAACCAGAGAATCATAGATGAGGCAGGGCCTTGCAGGTCTCAGCTTGCAGGCTGTACTTTGTTCTAAATGGAAGATTTCAGTAGGAGAATGAAGCAAGATCGTGTTCATCTCGAAAAGCTCTGGGAGCTGGGAGCACTCACCAGGACACTGATCCGGAGCTTCTGACTCCCTTCTCAGGAAAAGGATCTCACACATCAGTGTTCCATGGCCATCCCCCTGTGCCCTGGGCAAGTATGACTGGCCAACCTGAGGCCCAGTTTCCTCTTCCCAGTGAAGACACTGGGGTCAGTGTGCCCTTGGGAAGCATCTCTTGTGCCGGGCTGTGTTTTGTCAATCACAGTATTTCCTGCAAGCTCGCAGCTCTGTTGGTGAATTAGCAGAGCCCTTAAGTAAACTACCTCTCTTTATCCTCACAACATCCCTCCAGGTGGAAATGCAACCTTACCACTTTCAGATAACACCTGGGGCCAGAGCCAGACCAGACCTCATGACTTGCTTCAGAACCGGAGCACTCATCACCCACAAGGTGAACTGCTCTGGGTGCTCCTGTGAAGCCTTCTGGGATGTGAATCTCAGCATCCTTTCTGCCAATCCCTACTTTTTGCCGGAGTCAAGTATCCTAACTGATACATAAGGGGCTCCCAACTAGCAGCCCATAGGGTTTTGTNTCATCAGGAGGCTCTTTAGTTCCTCTTCACTTTCTGCCATTAGGGTGGTGTCATCTGCATATCTGAGCTTATTGATATTTCTCCTGGCAATCTTGATTCCAGCTTGAGCTTCATCCATCCTGACTTTTCACATGATGTGCTTCGCAAATAAGTTAAATAAACAGGGTAACAATATACAGCCTTGACATATCCTTTCCTAATTTTGAACCATCCCATTTTTCCATGTCCAGTTCTAGCTGTTGCTTCTTGACCTGCATACAGGTTTCTCAGGAAACAAGTAAGGTGATCTGGTATTCCCATCCCTTGAAGAATTTTCCACAGTTTGCTGTGACCATACAGTCAAAGGCTTTAGCATAGTCAACGAAGCAGAAACAGATGTTTTTCTGGAATTCCTTTGCTTTTCTCTTTACCCCTACAGCAAAGCAGTCAGCTCTCCATCTCCCTCTCATTAGGAGGAGGAATTCACCTCTCTTCCCTGCTACTGTGTTGAGGCCAGGCCTAGCCACCTGTCTCGGGCATGGTGGCAGTACCCTCACCATCATCTCGGTTGGGCAGTGGATGCCTGAAGTTGAACCACTGACTCTCGTGACTTTCTCTCCCGAAAGTCAGTGAGGCACCTCTGACAACTTGCACACTGTGCCCAGTCTCTCCACTGCCCATTTCCTCATCTGCAAGGCTGGGACCCCAGGGTCGGGAAGAGCTTGTGGGCCTGGCTCATCCTCATTTTCAAAGCAGAATGAATGTAAGATTCCCCGACACACACTGGAAACTGAAATCACATGTATTTCTTCGGAATAATGAGTCAGATGGCTTAATGAGAGCGTTCCCTCCCCACCCTGACAGTATTGCCATCCTGGGCAGTAGAGGCCTTTCTCGCTGAGTGCTGCTGAGAGGGGAATTACACGATGGTTCCCCAGCATACACAATTTCTACTCCACAGAGCAGCCCAGAGACAGGCTGCTAGGGCCCTGTCAGTCAGTCACTTTCCAGTCATGTGACCTTAGAAACTTTCTCAACTTCCACATGCCTCAGTTTCTTAAACTTTATGATGGGCAGAGTCATATCACGTACTTCACAGAATGGCTTGGAGAATTAAATGATGTAACACATATAAAGCTGTCCATACCTTAGCTGGTTTTGCTCTCCATCACTCCCTGTACCCAGCTGTACATAGTTCAGCGTTGGCCTATAGATGCAAAACTGGATTCATTGGAAATTTTCCAGAGTATTTTCACTGCGTGCTTTTTTCATATCATCACTGACCTTAGAACTAAACCCTGGCTGTACTGCAGGAGATGGGTGGCTGGGATGCCAGGGTTGAATGTGGCCTAGTAAGGAACATTGCTAAAGAACTATGAGAAACATTGATTGACAAAACACAGACTGGAACGTAGTGGGCACTCAGTAAATAGCTGCAGGGTGAATTTTTAAAAATAAGCTAAATTGATGCTATGAAGAAAACACAGACTCATGATATAGAACACATGGGACAAGGGAGAGGAAGAGGAAGGGAAATTAAAAGCTGGTCAGAGAGAAGTTACCAGTCTAAGTGTAGGGGGAAAAAAGTGTTAGTCCCTCAGCTGTGTGTGACTCTCTGTGACCTCATGGACTGAAGCCCACCATACTCCTCTGTCCATAGAATTCTCCATGCAAGAATACTAGAGATCTTCCCGACCCAGGGATACTAGAGATCCCTTCTCTGGAGATCTTCCCGACCCAGGGATCAAACCCTGCACTGCAGGTGAATTCTTTACCATCTGAGCCACCAGGAATCCTAATTCAGTCTAAACAATGAACGTCTCAGACAGAGAGACCAGCACAGGCAAAGGCCCTGAGCAGAAAAGAGATTTTACTGCTCCAGGGAAAGAAGAGCAGTGAAGCCAGGGGGTGGTAAAAGAAGAAAGGGATGAAGTGAGAGAGGCAACCAGAGAATCATAGATGAGGCAGGGCCTTGCAGGTCTCAGCTTGCAGGCTGTACTTTGTTCTAAATGGAAGATTTCAGTAGGAGAATGAAGCAAGATCGTGTTCATCTCGAAAAGCTCTGGGAGCTGGGAGCACTCACCAGGACACTGATCCGGAGCTTCTGACTCCCTTCTCAGGAAAAGGATCTCACACATCAGTGTTCCATGGCCATCCCCTGTGCCCTGGGCAAGTATGACTGGCCAACCTGAGGCCCACAGTTTCCTCTTCCCAGTGAAGACACTGGGGTCAGTGTGCCCTTGGGAAGCATCTCTTGTGCCGGGCTGTGTTTTGTCAATCACAGTATTTCCTGCAAGCTCGCAGCTCTGTTGGTGAATTAGCAGAGCCCTTAAGTAAACTACCTCTCTTTATCCTCACAACATCCCTCCAGGTGGAAATGCAACCTTACCACTTTCAGATAACACCTGGGGCCAGAGCCAGACCAGACCTCATGACTTGCTTCAGAACCGGAGCACTCATCACCCACAAGGTGAACTGCTCTGGGTGCTCCTGTGAAGCCTTCTGGGATGTGAATCTCAGCATCCTTTCTGCCAATCCCTACTTTTTGCCGGAGTCAAGTATCCTAACTGATACATAAGGGGCTCCCAACTAGCAGCCCATAGGGTTTTGTTTGTTAAACTATTTGCTAAAACTTTTTAAAAATCAAAAGAGGCCCCCATTAAAATATGCCCCTCTGGCTTCTCTTGGCAAAAAGAGCACATCTGACCACAGTGGGCATACCAGGCCATATGGAGAGCCGAGCCGGGTCTGAGGGGTAGCACAGCATTTAGATGCTTTTCTGACCTTCCTGGCCCCCAGCCGGCTGGCTTCACCCAGAGGCAAGGGGCCTCCACCTGCCCGGCAAGGCCCACCTCCGGCTCTTTGGATGGGGAAGCTAGAGCCAGTGCTTCTGCCTTCAGGCGGCCCCTGCACGGCCTGTGAGGCATCTGCAGGCCATGGGGGCTGCTCTCCAGCACCCACTGCCTTTACATCCCTTCTCCTTCCAGGCTTCTCAGCTGTGCTCACTCAGGACCTCCATGAGGGCCTCTGGTAGCTGGAACTTTGCAGTATGCTTCTTCTTGTGGTCCCCACATGGCACCATTGGCCCCCTGCTACCCACTAAGAGATTATACTCCCTAGTTGAGGATACACAGCCCCCCCAAAGATAAATCTGAAAGCACAGGCTTCCCCTGGGAGCAGGGGTGGAGGGTACATGGGGTGCAGGGGTTGGGGAGTGCCAAGAACTGTCATTTCAAAGTCTGGGGATGATTGTTCCAGGAGATGGGAGGTGAGAGTGTTCATTTGCACCTGGGCACACACACACACACCTTGCCACATGCATGTGGTGATATGTGTGCACAAACTTGCACAGAGGCGCACGTTGACCCCAGCCCCCAAACACCCACAGACCCAGACACCCAGACACTCGCTCCAGAGCCCACGCAGTGACTCGGCCTCCCTAATTGCATTTCTGGAAACGGGAATGAGGAAACCGAATGAGCCGGGCGGCACAGTTCCCCCATGGCGATTCCGGTCTCCACTCTGAGTAGCTGCAGCAGCCAGGCTCTCCGCTGAGCCCCAGATTCCTTAGCAACCCTCCGCACTGCAGCTAATCCNCAGTCCAGCCTTTCTCATGATGTACTCTGCATATAAGTTAAATAAGCAGCGTGACAATATACAGCCTTGACGTACTCCTTTTCCTATTTGGAACCAGTCTGTTGTTCCATGTCCAGTTCTAACTGTTGCTACAAATAAATCAGCACCAAACAGGTGACTCAAAACAACAGAAATATATTCTCTCCCAGTAGGCCAAAATTCCAGAGGCCAAAATCAAGGCATCAGCCAACCTCTCCCCAGAGACTCTAGGGAAGATTCTATTGCTCGACTCTCCTAGCTTCTTGTGACTGCCAGCATTTCTTGCCTTGTGGCCGCAACACTCCAGTCTCCGCCTCTTTGATCTCATTACCTGTGTACGTGTCCAGTCTCCCTTGGTCTCTCTGTTATCTGGACACTTGTGCTTGTATTAAGAGCCCATCCAGATAAATCAGGACAACTCCTCATCTGAAGAAGCCCTCAAATGTAATCATATCTGCAAATAAGGTCACATTTCACCATTTGTAAGCAACCAGCCCTGGCAAACCACGGGAGTTGGCCAAGACCACATCCAGAATAGGCAGAGGCAAGTCAGCAAGCTGGGATCTTGCCCACCAGGAGCAAAGAGAAGACATTCAGGGAGAGGCAGCAAGCAGCATGGACAAAGGCAAGCAGCGTGAACATGCGTGGTGCGTCCAAGAAATTACTCCAGGTCTCAGCTATGTTGCCTCCGCAGAGACCATGAGGGGTCACCAAAGGGCACAGACGTTTCCTTTCTGTTCTCTGAACCCACAGTTAAGTCCAAGCCAGGTGTCACCTTTTCCTAATGAAAATATCTTTTATCAGTGGAGCTGCCTCGGTAAAGGAAAGCCCTGCTTTGATGAAACCAGGGCTTTAAAATGAAACATTTTATCAAAAGCAATAATACAATCCCAGTGAAATTAAACCAGGAAGACAGACATTCTAAATGCCCCAGACTCTGGTTTTGATTTTTTAAATTTCCAGTTAAATTAAAGTTGTCCATGGAGGTTCAACACTTGGCTTGCCTTCCTGAAGGGAAATGCTCTGATATCCCTCTCTCAACACATCTTCCTCCTGAAGACTTCTCAGAGGCTGGTTGTAATTCTCACCCACAGGCTGGTTTCGGCCCAAGGACTGGAAGTTAGAGAGATACTTGGATACCAAACCTATTCACTAGGTAAGTAGGGAACCCACTCCATGGCAGGACAGCACGGCCCCACCCAACCACAGGAAGGATCAGAGGTTGACAAGAACTGGTGGCTCAGCCATAGCTATAAGACAGTGACAGGAATTGATTTGGGCTGACTTGGGCAAAAAAAGAAATTTATTGTTTGACAAAATTAAAAATCCAGAGACTGTTTGGCCTTGGAATATGAAATGATGTCCCTAGAGCCCAGTTTTTTCCCTCTAACTTTATTCTCCCTTTCCTTTGGGTCACTCCCTTCTCAGGCTGCAGCTCCAGCTTCACACTCTCACAACCTCAAACTCTGGGGGAAAACCCTTCCTGCTCCAAGAGCTCAGATTGAGTCCCAAGTATCTGATGGGCCCCAAAGGGGTCAGATACCCATTCCTGAATCCATTCCCTGGAGGCCAGGCCTGGGCCAGGTGTTTCACCCTTTAAGCCAGGGCTAGGCCAACTTCACCCTAAATACATGATTCATAGAAAAGGGGTTTAAGTGGCCTCTGTACCACCCTAACAGTTCTGATTTAGAGTGAGACTGTTGAATCACAAAAGAGGTTCACTCTGATAGCCTGAAATTCCTGAGTCATGAGATTAGACTGAACCTTGTCTCCCATTCTCACGAGCTAGCCAGACCCTGGCTTGGGAAAGGCCAGGTGACCAGTGACCCCTGTGTATCTCTTTCTCTGCTGCTGGGCGGCACTGCCCTTTGGCTGGAGTCAGGGACTCCTTCCTACGCCTATGCTAGGCCCAGCTCCGGGCCTCGCCTGGCCTGAGACCCCGGTTAACAAACTAGCTGTGTTTACCCAACACACAACAAGCCAAACGCTGAGACCTTGAGGTCTGCAGCAGAGAGTTTATTTATGAGGCAGCCAAGCAAGGAGGTAGGAAAACAAATCTTAGATTGACCTACTAGAAGGCTAGGGGCTCAGGAATTTATGGCATAAAGCAGCAGGCTGATTTGAGGCGTGAGGAGAAAGGGAAAAGGTGATTGGAGGTAAGAGAGAGTGGAGATAATCTGATTCTAAGCAGGCTCAGCTTAGCAACAGACTTCTCCATGGGACATGCGCTCAGAAGCAGTATGGCAGCGGGGCACACCCAGGGTGGAGTGTTTAACCCTCTGGCGGCAAAAGGTCCCTGAGTGGATGCTCACAGGCCAACTGGAGGGTCAGTGGTCTTAAGCAGTCTTAACTTGGAGCTTGAACTAGACAGAGCTGACTCCAAGTTCCTGGAAAACAGCTCAAGCAAACTTTGTTTAGGCTGATGAGCTCTTGAGGGACCCACAAGTTTTTTCTAGCAAAAATTAAGGTGAGGTTGATCAGTAAAGGCAGGTTACAGTTGTACTGCATCCAGCTGATCATTTCTCTAGTTTTCACAGGTAGGGTGCTCAGAGATGGGTGATACTCAGCCCTGTCCTGGCCCACTCGGTTGGCCTTGCTCACTCCTCTCCACTGCCCGGTGTCCATTCCAGCACAGCGATAGGTGAGAGGATCCTGTGGGACCTGGGCAAAGTCTATTCCAGCCTCTCATTGCAGCAGCCTTGACTAGACCACCAGGAGGCTCTGAGACTGACGCTGGAGCCCGCCTTGGATGGGTTAGATCACACGAGAAGATGCGCTATCCTGCCTTTCATCCACCCAGGCATCTCACTGTCCCAGGATCCAGCTGTTCTTACCCTGTCCCCACACAAAGGTCGTACTAGGCTCCTGCTCATCTGAGTGCCCACCACGCCCTGGACAGGCCTCCAGAGAAGCCCCTCAGATGGGACAGGAGTGTCTGATGCACATCTGGGTCACCAGTGGCTGGCATAGCATCAGCATACAGTGGGTGTTCAGTTTATTTCCCTTCCCCTCCAACTCTTTCCTTCCTCAGCTCAGTCATCAGTGTGGGCAGGATATTCATCCCCCACCTGCAGACACCACCTTTTCCTCCCAGGCCTACAGCCCAGAGCTCAAATCCACAGCACCTCATGGGTGGGGCTAAAGTCACCTGTGCACATGTCCAGACCACACGTGGGAGCTCCTGGGGGTCTGGGGTCAGACCTGAAATTAGAGCCCTCAAACAGACCATTCACAAGCCCAATCCAGTTCATGGGCTGGTTTGTTTGCCCCTTCAGAGTTTTTTTAATTTTTTAAATGAAAACCAACATTAAACCATTAGGGAATGTTGTGTATGAGTTGAGTTCCCCCAGAAATTCATGCATAGGAGTCCTGAACCTCAGAATCTCAGAAGTGACTATTTGGAGACAGTGTCTTTAAAAAAGAGGCATACGGTAAAATGGGTACCCTCCCTGGTGGCTCATTGGTAAAGAATTTGCCTGCAATACAGGAGACCCAAGTTCAATCCTTGAGTTAGGAAGATCCTCTGGAGAAAGGAAAGGCACCCCACTCCAGTCTTCTTGCCTGGAGAATTCCATGGACAGAGGAGCCTGGCGGGCTACAGTCCATGAGGTCGCAAAGAGTCGGACACAGCTGAGTGACTGACACATTCTCACTTTCTCATTTAGCCTTCTCTGGCTTCCCAGGTGGCACTAGTGGTAAAGAACCCACGTGCTAATGGAAGAGACATAAGAGACCCCGGGTTGATCCCTGGGTTGGAGAAGGGAAGGGCAACCCGCCCCAGCATGCTTGAGTTGGACTCAACTGAGCGACTACCACTGTCATTTCACTTTCACTTTTCAGGGTAAAATGAGGTTATATAGCTGGACCCTCATCCTATCTTGCTTGCATCCTTATAAGAACAGGAAATTTTCTTTTCTTTTCTTTTCTTTTTAAGAACAGGAGATTTTCATACACTGAGAGACACCAGAAAGGCACATTCAGAGGG
>SJYW01027140.1:391869-421163 GCA_006410735.1 Raphicerus campestris
GACTAGACCACCAGGAGGCTCTGAGACTGACGCTGGAGCCCGCCTTGGATGGGTTAGATCACACGAGAAGATGCGCTATCCTGCCTTTCATCCACCCAGGCATCTCACTGTCCCAGGATCCAGCTGTTCTTACCCTGTCCCCACACAAAGGTCGTACTAGGCTCCTGCTCATCTGAGTGCCCACCACGCCCTGGACAGGCCTCCAGAGAAGCCCCTCAGATGGGACAGGAGTGTCTGATGCACATCTGGGTCACCAGTGGCTGGCATAGCATCAGCATACAGTGGGTGTTCAGTTTATTTCCCTTCCCCTCCAACTCTTTCCTTCCTCAGCTCAGTCATCAGTGTGGGCAGGATATTCATCCCCCACCTGCAGACACCACCTTTTCCTCCCAGGCCTACAGCCCAGAGCTCAAATCCACAGCACCTCATGGGTGGGGCTAAAGTCACCTGTGCACATGTCCAGACCACACGTGGGAGCTCCTGGGGGTCTGGGGTCAGACCTGAAATTAGAGCCCTCAAACAGACCATTCACAAGCCCAATCCAGTTCATGGGCTGGTTTGTTTGCCCCTTCAGAGTTTTTTTAATTTTTTAAATGAAAACCAACATTAAACCATTAGGGAATGTTGTGTATGAGTTGAGTTCCCCCAGAAATTCATGCATAGGAGTCCTGAACCTCAGAATCTCAGAAGTGACTATTTGGAGACAGTGTCTTTAAAAAAGAGGCATACGGTAAAATGGGTACCCTCCCTGGTGGCTCATTGGTAAAGAATTTGCCTGCAATACGGGAGACCCAAGTTCAATCCTTGAGTTAGGAAGATCCTCTGGAGAAAGGAAAGGCACCCCACTCCAGTCTTCTTGCCTGGAGAATTCCATGGACAGAGGAGCCTGGCGGGCTACAGTCCATGAGGTCGCAAAGAGTCGGACACAGCTGAGTGACTGACACATTCTCACTTTCTCATTTAGCCTTCTCTGGCTTCCCAGGTGGCACTAGTGGTAAAGAACCCACGTGCTAATGGAAGAGACATAAGAGACCCCGGGTTGATCCCTGGGTTGGAGAAGGGAAGGGCAACCCGCCCCAGCATGCTTGAGTTGGACTCAACTGAGCGACTACCACTGTCATTTCACTTTCACTTTTCAGGGTAAAATGAGGTTATATAGCTGGACCCTCATCCTATCTTGCTTGCATCCTTATAAGAACAGGAAATTTTCTTTTCTTTTCTTTTCTTTTTAAGAACAGGAGATTTTCATACACTGAGAGACACCAGAAAGGCACATTCAGAGGGGTGACCATGTGACGACCCCGTGGAAAAAAACACTTGCAAGACAAGGGCTGCAGAAGAACCGAGGCCGCCACCACCCGGATCTGGGCTCACCAGCCTCCAGAGCCATGAAAAAGTACATCCTTATTGTGTAAGTTCTCCAGTCTATGGTAGTTTGTTATGGCAGCCCTGCAAATGAATACAAAAGGATTTCACCCAGATCCTGGATTTGCAGCTTCTCTTGAACTACCAAGAGTCAGCGTCCGAGGGCCCATGACCTGATAAAGCAAAGTGGCTAGAGCCTGGAGCCAAGAGATGCTGCTCCCTCTCCACCAGGCTTGAGCTCCCCCACCACCGCCCTGCAGGACCACTTGACCCAGGCGCTTGCGACGCCAGACCTCAAGGGTGAGGCATAGTTACAGCACAGAGTGCCCACCAGGAAACATGCTCCTGCTGCCCTTCTCCCCTGCCAGCCTATCCCAGGTGCGAGGGGGAACTCAGCCCCGGAAGATGGTCCCTCTCCATGACCAAGGTAGTGATCCTGGTGAATTCCCTGACACAGAATTCCCAAGATAATACTGATCTGCCACCAATAATTCTCAGGCTCCAAAGTCACATTTCCCACCCCACTTGGCTTCTCCTCCCAGGCTCCAGCGTCTCACAGGGCCACCCTAGACTGGAGGCTCTGGGAGCCTGATTCGGGGCTGTTTCCACAAGGCCTCCTACTGCAGATCAGAGAGACTTAGCCCCAGGCAGCTGCAGCAGGTTCAGCCCTCTTTTTCCACGGCTGGACAAACAGAAGGTGGCTTGACGGGGGCCCCACTCCCGTTTTGGAGCAGACACAGGGCTGCCTCATTCGTGGTGCGCACGTGCAAAGTTGCTTCAGTCAAGTCCGACTCTGTGACCCCATGGACTGTGGCTCACCAGGCTCCTCTGTCCATGGGATTCTCCAGGCAAGAGTACTGGAGTGGGCTGCCATGCCCTCCTCCAGGGGATCTTCCCAACCCAGGGCCCAAATGCAGGTCTCCTGCTTTGGGAGGTGGGTTCTTTACCACTAGTGCCACCTGGGAGGCTACCCAATCATTCGTGGGGCACCAGTCAATCTGCTGCTGGCTGGAGCTGCCGGCAAGCAGGCCACACTGGGCCCAGTGGAAGTAATGCCAGCCCTTCCAGGAAGCCCTGAGTGGCCCTCTGGGATAGGGGTGCACGGAGCTGCTGGCATGTCAGAGCCTCAGCCCCACTGCCTAGAGCTCGCCATCCGTCTGCCAACTGTCCCCACCAGGCTGCCTCTGCACTGTGTCTCGGCCCGCCCCCCTGCGGAGCCACCCCAGCTGCTCCAGGCAGGCCGCTGCTTCCAACCTCTCCTCACCAGCTCCTGGCAGCAGCCCGGAGCCCGCCCCACCCTCTCCTGTCCCTAAGGCGCTCTGCCCTCAGGGCTGAGCCCAGACCCTTTCCTGCGCTGAGAGGCCGGCAGCCCACCGCTGTGCCCTCCCTCTGCGCCTCCAGCTAGGGTCGAGGCCCAGCCCCCAGCGCCGTGCCTCTGCTTTGAAGACATCTCAAGTGTCCCTGCCTCTCTGCCTTCCCTGCGCTGCTTCTTCCACCTGGAGTTCTCACCTCCCAGTCCTACCCATTCAACAGGAAAAAAGGCCCACGTAAACCAGGACACAGATGCAGGACCTCACCCATCACCAAGGATGGGCAGACAGACTACCTCCAGGCATGTATCACTCTGCAGCTGAGAATGACATCGCCAGACCTCAGGAAATGGTCCTCCCTCAAGCTGCTGAGCAAATATGTATCAGAGCAAACTAGTCTACTGAATCTCCGTGAACTCACTTGGTATCTTAAGTCCTTCCTGGGTGCAAGGAGTGCATGCCCACCTCAGCGTCCCTCACGTGGAGAGAGAGAAGGGGAGATGTCTCCAAATCCAGGTCTGACATACAATGGACATTATGGAAAGCAGTGGCCAGCCCTGTTCTTGGCTGGCATCACCAAGGGTGATGATCATAAGCAAGGTACCAGCTAGAAGGGAGTGATCACAAGCCGGAGAGGTGATGGAGGTGCCACTGCAGATTTCAGGGAGGCTGAGCAGTTCCTTCCCCCAGTCCCCAGCATCTCTCCATATGCTGGAAGCAATGACCTGCCTCTGTCACCCACAGGGTCCCCAACCACTGATACTACATGAAGAGATGGGGGAGGGCCCTGGAGCCGCCCCCCACCCAGTGCCTTCTTGCAGTGACTTGTCTGGGGGAATGTCAGGGCACCTCCACCAAGCTGCTGAGCACAGAGGCTCCACTGGGTCCCCTGCCCTGAGTTCTAGGATACCATTAACAAGATGAGTCTAAAGGAGAAGTCTCTTAAAATTAAAGTGAACAATTCATATCCCCCATGATCCAGCAGCTCTTCATATTCACTTGAACGAGGAAAGGCTTGCCTATATGCCCAAGGGGGACTGGGCAAGCCTGCTCCCTTCGGTGTTGCATATCAGAGCGGAGTAACAGAAGCAACAGCAGTGTCCAGGCCACAGCAGACCCGCTGGACACGCTGCCCCCCCCAACCAGAGGGAGAGCCTGCAGGCAACCAGCAGAGACGCCCGCTCCCGCTGCCTGTGTGGTGAGCACGGTCACAGTGCTGCGGCACAGACGATGCCGTTGACAGTCAGCAACAGCAGAAGACTCCTGCACGCCTCCCCTCCCGCCCCTGCCCTGCTCCCCACTTCCTCCTGCTCCCTGGGGCCATGCCCCTGGGAGGCTGTCATTACCGCTCTAAGGAGGGCCCTTGGCTCACCAGGGCTCCAGGGCTGTTCACCTCACTGCCCCTTTAGAGTTTATAGATGGAACTCTTGAGGGTTCCATCTATAAATTTCACTATGCCTGCTCTGTGTCCCTGGGCTGAGTGCTGGGGCTTGGAAATAACAGTAATATCGGCAGACCTCACAGATTCTTAAGGTTCAGTTGCAGACCATCCCAATAAAGCAAATACTGAAATAAGGCAAGTCCTATGGATTTTTTTTGGTTTCCTAGTGCACATAATACTTACATTTACACTATAGTCTATTGTGTACCACAGCATTATAGTTTTAAAATGTACATACCTTAACCAAAAAAGCACTTTATTGCCAAAAAATTCTAACTGTAATTCAACAACACAGGATTGCCACAAACCTTCCCTTTGTAAAGACTGCAGTATCTATAAACTTGCAATAAAGCACAGCACAATAAAACAACATACGCCTGTAGTTAACGCTTGTATTCACAGGACTGCTCTAACAAAGGACCAGATCAGGTAGCTTAAACAACATAAATCTATTTCCTCACAGTTCTGGAAGCTAGAAGTCCAGGACCCAGGTGTGGCCCAGACTCATTCCTCCGAGGCCTCTCTCCCAGCTTGTGGATGTCTGTCTCCTCCCCGTGTCCTCATGTGACCCTCCCCCTGAGTGTGTCTGTGTCCTAATTTCTTCTTATAAGGACACTGGTCATACTTGATCACCCTAACACCCCCATTTTAATTTTTCTACCTCTTTAAAGGCCTTATCTCCAGATACAGCCATATTCTGATGTGCTAGGAGTTAGGATTGCAACATATGAATTTTGGAGACACAATTCAGCCTGTAACACTTGCTGAGCACCTTCCCCCTTGTCTCATTTAATTCTCTCCACAACCATCTGAGGTACACACCATTTGTATCATACAGATGAGAAAACTGAGGCTCAGAGAGGTCAGGGCAGTCACCACCACCTTCTCAGCACCCACAGTGTTCACACCTTGTCAGTCTCTCCACTAGAAGCAGGGTCCATGAGGGTAGGAGTGGATGGTTCCCTCCTTGATGTCAGCACAGAGGTGTTAGATGAGGAAGTGGGCATTTTCAAGCTAATGTCGTCCTTGCCCTTCAAGGACCATGGCCCCCACAACAGGCTTCTCTTTCAAAGTCTGACTCAGAGCTGAACCCCCTGGCAGCCAGCCTCAGCCCTCCAGCCCCAGGCTTGCCCAAACACAGGAGCCTGAAGAGCCCCTTGGTAAAAATCAATGCCTTGGCTGGCAAGCAGTCAGGCCTTTCTTCCCAGGCCTCCACCGTATCCCAGCAACGACACACGCATCCTCTTGTCTGCAGGCTACTGAGAAGATGCTGCTCTCAGAAGCCAGAGTCCAGACAGTTCCAGCTGAAACCACTGAGCCTGCAGCCTTGACTCAGGGCTCACCTGGGCTCACCTCCTGGGCCGGAGGCTGACCCTCAGCGAGCAAGGCTGAGAAAGGTGTCCAGGCCCAGGACCCCACAAAGTGGGGCCCCAGAGTTCTGCTGCCCTCCAAGCAGGTGGTAAATCCTCTTAGATCAGGGTAAATTGCAGGGAGCACTGTCTAAAATGCGAGCAACTAAGATTTGAGTCTGTAAATAAATGCATGTGCAAGATGTTTCATGGAGATGTGGCTGCTTGAATAGGAAAGGTATCACCATCCTGCAGAGAGACCAGCTACAGAAGTGAGCACTAAAACAGCCCAGTGGAAACCCCGGGCCATCGCCTCCCTGTTTGGTCAGAGCTGCTGCTGGAGATCAGCTTGTATGGCTGGCGTACCTAATTCCAGTGCTCAGGGAGCCTGATCAGCAGCACGACCTTCCGTTGGTGCCCTGCTGAGTGGGACGGCCAGCTACTGGCACTGGGGGAGGAGGCAGCTGGCAGGAGCCGACCCCAGGCTCATCTGGACTGTCCTGGGCCCTTCTACCCTTTCCCACCCAGGTCACGTATTTTTAATTTCCCTATTTTACTCTTTCTTCTGTCTTGTTTATTGAGAAGAGGGCAACAGAGGATGAGATGATTGGATGACATCACCAACTCAGTGGACATGAGTTTGAGCAAACCCCAGGAGATGGTGAAGGACAGGGAAGCCTGGCGTACTGCAGTCCATGGGTTTGCAAAGAGTCAGAAACAACATATTGACTGAACAACAACAAATGCTATTTACTCCTGCAATTTTAACTTTGAAAAAATTCTGTGGTTCTTTTCCTGTTTTATCTCAGCCTTTCATCATGGAAGCTGTCAGTTCATTTCCTCTAGAGTGTTTTCCTTATCTTGTTTTTACAATTTATTGTTTGATTTCCAAGAGTGACCTAAGCCATGGGGAATGACATTTTTGGAGGGAAGAGTCAGGTTTGAGAGGCTGGCAGACCCTGACCCAGATATGACTCTGCAGGCTGGTGACCTGGCCTCTCAGGGTCTCTTTAGGTCTCTGTGCCTGATTCCTTATATGAAAAAAGGAGATACTCATACCTTTGGCAAAGAAGCTGGCCTGAGGGAGACCCCAATGGCAGACAAAGGAGGATCTGGGCATGCCAGGCCTAGGTCCAAGGTCACCTGGGTACAGCCACAGTTTGATTCTGAGAATCTTTGAGCTGGGGATGAAGGGGAAAGAGCCCAGCAGGGGGTGGTCTAGAAAGGGAGGACCTCAGCCAGTGACTAGGTCCCAGAACCATGAAGATGCCTCATTTCCCATCTATGTGACCGAAGGAGAGCTTCCTTACAGAGCAAGAGGTGTGCCCAAAGGAGCCTGGCTTTCATAAAACGGCCTGCAGCTTCAGAAGAGCGCAAACACACAGCTCCTGCAGGGCCCCTCTCTGGTGGAGCACCTGTGCCAAGGCGGGCAGGTGTCAAAGCATGTGGCCAGGCGAGGGAGGGGAGCTGAGTTTTGAATGCCTTCAACTGGAAGCCACCCGGGGCTGTGGGTGAAGCTGGAGCTGGGAGGTGACTCAGCTAGCCTAAGCGGTTTGGATGTCACCCTGAGTAGATTTTTGTCAGGAATGCAGGAGAGGGATTGAATGTCCTCGGTTTAACCACAATTTCTCCATTGTTTTAGGAAAGAACATACTAGATCTCATATGATTGTTTGGGGAAAAAATGTCTCATCTACTCAGGCTGGTAAGCAGTGTGCAGAGTAGACTAACAGGCCAGGACGCAGACCACAGGACCCAGAAGGAGGGTGTGGGATGGACACAGAACATCCCCTGACCAGTAACAGAGAACAGGCCTACAGTCCAGCATCAGTAGTACACGGACTGGCAGGGACTCTGTAGTGGCTGAACCCCTAGAGCTCAGCATCTGGGCAAAGTCTCTACATCCAAACCAACCCAGGCAGGCTGGAGCTGCTGCTGTGGACAGAAGTGACAGGGGGCTGCAGGGGGACGAGCCCAGGTACATGTGCCCAGGTGCCACCACAGCCCTGTCTCAGCACCCACCCCACCTCCTATCCATCCGCCCAGCATCCTGGTGCTCTTTCCAAAACCCGGAATCAGTCCCTCCATTTCTCACTGAAACCCAGGCCCCATAAGATTCAGGGCAACTGCTTTGGCCTGATCTTCAAGGCCTGTTATCCAGCCTAGACCACTCTTCCTGGGTTCCCCACCACCACCAGCTCCACACACCTTCCTGTTCTCCAAGGACAGGGTCTTCAGACCTGGGTCCACACTCGCTAACTCTTGACGCAACCTTAGGCGAGGCAGTTACCTGCCTGTAAGATGGAGAGGCAGTGCCACCATGGAAAGTCAGTCTGCTGCAACGTGAGCAGGCTTCTGCTGCCCACTGCTGGTCACCTTCTCCCAATTGCCCCTGACTGGGACGACGCAGGAAACTAGGTCCTAAGAGAGCCAGCCAGGCATCCCTGGCCTTAGTGGGTCCAATCAGAGTGCCCCTCAGTGTTCTGGAGTGGAAAGTCCCTCTATCCCGTGGGTGCCTTGGGAGGAGATGGAGCTCTTCTCCGGGAGGGAGTGGTATGAAGGTGGATGGTTGGGAGCTGCTTCCACGAAGTGGGGAGGGGGCAGAGAGGCTAAGGATGAGCCCAGCATTCAGAAGGAGAAGAGCCAAGAGAATCCCAGAGGACTGGAGCTGGTTCTTAGTGATGCCATGGCAAGCCTCTCTGGACTTGTCAGCAACATGAGCCAATAAATTCCCTTTAGAGCTTAAGCCAGTTTAAGTAGGATTTTCTGTCACTTACAGAAATTCCCAGTGGAACCCTCAGGAGCCTCAACCCTGGGCATGGTGATGGAGCACATACCATCAACTCCATAAACTCATCTGGGGTCCTGGGGCAGATGTCTGCCCTCATCCCCTCTGCTTCCTTGAATGCTCAAGACAAAGGCCATATCACAGGCAGCTTTGCATACTCAGAACCTTGGTAGTGCTCGAATGTGTAAGCTTAATTAATGGTCAGTCTCAGACGGAAGCAATTCAGAATTCAAGTAGGGGGACACCTCAAGATTCAGCCTGCATCCCAATTCCTCCTGAACCTCCTCAGCAGCTAGAACACGCCAAGTGCTGAGAGAGGATTTTGAAAGAGGGTTGGGGTGCATCCAGAAGCTTCTGTTTCATACTACGAATGCAGCCCCCTCCACTGTACATGGGTGTGGTATGCCACCCCCTTCACCTCTAGTCTACTGAGGCACTTTCGTGGGGTTGCTTGGAGGCTTTGGGCACTGAAGACTGAGGTCGGACCCCCTAACTTGGGAGCGAGTGCCAGCTGATGGAGGGACCAGTGTCGTGTTCGTGGAAGCAGACTTTGGAGGGAATTGCTGTCCTGAGATCACCCTGCCTCCTCGTGCCCCAGGGCCAAGGATGCTCCTGAGACCAGATGTGGTGGGACACGGAACCCCCAGGCTGAGGGGATGTGGAGCTCAAGGGGAGTCTGCACACGATGAATCTGCAGGAACCGTGAGGACAAGAAAAGAGGCCAGTGGAGGAAAAAGCACACGGCTCACCTGCTAAGCAGCTGCAGTGACCCCTGAGCATCCACCCCACCCACCCACTCCTGGGGAAGCGCTCTGTCTCTTCCTGGGAGACCTATGGGATAGGGGACTTTCCACCCCAGGAGCCCCACGGTCATGGAGCTGGAACCTTCCAGTAACTGTCAAACAGCACACGTGAAAGAGACAGCCCTGCTCTTGGCCAGCCAGGCTAAGAGCAGGAGGCCAGCCCACCCTGATTGGCAAGGTCGGGGGAGAAGCTCCTCGGGAGAAACAGCAGAGGGCAACCTCAGCAAGTTCCCATGGCAGGACTCCAGCCAGAAGTCAGCCCAGCCGGGGAAAGGCAGAAGTGGAGCCATGCTGCCGAATTAAGAGTTTAGTCACAGCCTTGACCTGGTCGTTCTGATTTGGGGATGAAGTCTGTGAGAGCCCTATCACTGGAGAGAGAGCTGAGAGGGCATGAGACCTGCCCGCATTTTCCTCCTGAGAGGGCATGGTGTCCTCCAACCATTCACACATTAAGAGGAAGGTAGGAGAAAAACACTTGCAGTTTGGTTCCATTTCAAGGGGAGTCTGCTGCCCAGGCTAGTTGCATACATGTTTGATTTCCACCAGCAGCGCATGAATGTGCCTGTCCCCCACATCTCACCACCACAAAGTTTTATGTCATGCACTTATTTTTTATAACAATAAATGGGAAAGGTGAAAATGCATTATTAGTCAGCGTTTTTTAATGATTTAAAGTGAAGCTTCTTCAAACATTGGTTTATCGCTTTAGTTTCCATTTAGATAAAATTCCCGTTTTACTTGCTTTGGACACTGTGTCCTGGAGGATGAGAGTTGCGGCAAGCCCTTATGTTTGTATTAACTTTCTCATCGTCTTTATGGAAGCTGTTATTTCGCATCTGTTGCTGCTTTTTATCTTGGTTGCGTTCCATTTCAATTTGCAGAGCCGCTTTTGTTTTGCTGTTATCCTGTTACTTATCACATCACTGGGTCAGGGCACAGGCTCTGAGGCTGCTGGACTGAGTTCCAAGCTGGTGAAGCCCTTGTACCACTACTTCAGGCAAGATCCTTACCTCCCCAGTCAAGAGTATCGTCTGAACAATGGAAATAGTAGCTGGTGGCCATGAGCGATAGAAAGAATGATCTATGTCAAGCTCACTGCACAGTACATGGTCCCTAACACATAGTAAAGCATTTTAAATCTTCATATCATCGCCATTGTCACTTAGCATTTTCTTCCTTCCAGAGTTGAGACAACATGCAAACCTTTTGCCGTATCACTTGTTAATTTAAATTTGAAATCGTGAGGAATTTATCATAATAATGTCTGGGATATGATTGGGTCAAGATTTCCTTTCTCCCTAGATTAGAATCCAATTTTCCCACCTACATTTATTTAATGATTCCTCCATACAGGGACAGATGACTTGTAAATTTATTTTAAAACCTGGAAATTGCTTGCCTATTCATTTCCTTATTTATTAATATTTGAACTTCAGCTTCAGATATTTATGCTAAAACCATACTCCTCAGATCACAGCTTTGTTAACACAGATGCAGGCAAGCCCCTGTTAATTTTACCCTACTTAATTTTTCCCTTCTTTCCATCTACTCTTCTCACTGCCTCCCTCACAGACACATGCTCTGTCTGATTTAGTCTTAAAGATGCAGGCTTCCCCATGTAGTACTCATGGAACCCTCCTCATGCTGCCTTACATAAACAACTTTGAGCTACAAACTCCACTCCAATCCTACTTTCTTCTCTTAACACGGTTTTGGAGCTCTGTTTATGGAACTGTATGAATAACTGGTCCAGAGTTCCTTCATGTTGCTTCGTACACAATAGTTTGCACTCAGCACGTCGAACTTGTCATGTACCTGTGTCTGTGAACCTGGAGCTGTCTCCAGCATTCTGCTATCAGAAACAATACGATAATAAACACGGCCGTGCGTGCGCTGTCAGGCACCCCGTGGAAGCGTCTCTAGGACTCCTGGGTCAGAGGATATGTTCACAAAACTCTGAAGTTGTTCCCAGAAGCACAGCCCCAATCAGTTCAGTTAAGTTCAGTCGCTCAGTCGTGTCCGACTCTTTGCGATCCCATGAATTGCAGCACTCCAGGCCACCCTGTTCATCATCATCTCTCGGAATTCACCCAGACTCACCTCCATCGAGTCCATGATGCCATCCAGCCATCTCATCCTCGGTCGTCCCCTTCTCCTCCTGCCCCCAATCCCTCCCAGCATCAGAGTCTTTTCCAGTGAGTCAACTCTTCCCATCAGGTGGCCAAAGTACTGGAGTTTCAGCTTCAGCATCATTCCTTCCAAAGAAATCCCAGGGCTGATCTCCTTCAGAATGGACTGGTTGGATCTCCTTGCAGTCCAAGGGACTCTCAAGAGTCTTCTCCAACACCACAGTTCAAAAGCATCAATTCTTCGGTGCTCAGCCTTCTTCACAGTCCAACTTTCACATCCATATATGACCACAGGACCCCCAATCAACCATTCCTGAAAATCCCAGCACACATTCCATTGATGCTTGGTGTCATCCACCTTTCCAATGTTGCCACTCTGCTGGGTATCCAGTGGCATCTCACTGTTGCTTTCCTTTGACCCCTGGTGTGTTCAAATCTCTTCAAACACTTGCTGGCCATTTGGGCATCATCTCCTTATAAGAACTGTCTTTTCCTCCCCTCTCCCATTTTTCCATTGTGCTCCCTGTCTTTCTCTTAGTAACTGGCAGAAGACCTTTCTGTATTCTAAAAAGTAATTCCTTAGCAGTTGTGAGCATCACAAATGTCACCTCCCAGTCTGCACTCTCTTGGCTTGGGTTGTGCAGTTCTTCATTGAACAGATATATTTAACTTTGATTTAGCCAAAAGCATCAATTTGTCACCTCTGATTTGCATTGTGGTGAGTTTTGTTTAAAAAAAATTCTCTCCGCTACTCTAGATCTCAAAAGATGTTATCCTACATAATCTTCTGCTGGCTTTAAAGCTTTACTTTCCATCTGCCAGCCTTTAATCTATCCAGAGACCCCCTAGGATATTGGGGTGAGGTAGAGTCCAGTTTTAAAGCCCATTTTCCCAGCCTCATCCACTAAATAGCCTGTCCTTCCCCACTTCCTTTGTGATGCCACCTGTATCATATTCCAAATTCCAATGTACACCAGGTCTGTTTCAATTTCTCTGTTTCATGCTATTGACATCCCAGTCTATCCCATGACCAGGACCATAGGCTCCAGGACATGTCGTGACAGAGAAATTTTGAAAGATCAAGTTACCTCTTCTTTTTTTTTTTTTTTTGTTTTGACAAACATTCTGATTTATTACTTGTCTACAACAGTTGAGACCTATTAGACTTACTTCTCAAATTCTTTATTCAAAATACCATGAATATCTTGGTTAATGTGTCTCAGTCTTGACCTGGTTCAGCAAATGCTGCAGAGGGCCAGGAATCCTGAGGAAAGTGCTGTTACCCTGCAAGCCTTCTCTCTCTCTTCAACAGTCCTTGCTCTGCCCAAGCAGGGCTTTTCCCAGCCAGGAATTCTCCAGAAGTTCCTCCCCTCGCCTGACTCTTCCTGGCTTCACTGGGTGGTAGGCAGGTGTGTTCTTTTCATATGCAAAGAGTTCTGTGTTCTTCCATTTGGCCTTTCATGGTGCCCTTGAAGAAGTGTGATTAGCAAATTAGATGGTTGTTTATTTAATAATTGGAAACACCCTGTTTGCCTAATTTCTTTTTTCTAAAACAAGAAATGAAAAACTTTTTCATACCTGCTCAGATTCCTTTCAGAGAAGGTAATGGCACCCCACTCCAGTACTCTTGCCTGGAAAATCCCATGGACTGAGGAGCCTGGTGGGCTGCAGTCCATTGGGTCATAAAGAGTCGGACACGACTGAGCGACTTCACTTTCACTTTTCACTTTCACGTATTGGAGAAGGAAATGGCACCCCACTCCAGCATTCTTGCCTGGAGAATCCCAGGGATGGGGGAGCCTGGTGGGCTGCAGTCTATGGGGTTGCACAGAGTCGGACATGACTGAAGTGACTCAGCAGCAGCAGCAGCAGATTCCTTTCTCATTCACATCTTTTTTGCTTTTATATTTCCTCGTCTTTCAATAATAAAGATGGAAAGAGTCAAGTAATATGTGAAGACAAAAAGTAGAAAGAATTAAATGTGAAAGAAAAGAAGGGATGAAAATGGTAAGGTTGCTAAATTTACTTCCTCGGAATGTAGACTGACGGCGGATGGACACTGGATCAAAGCTGGGGGAGGGCGACCCGCCACATCTCCCAGACTCCAAGGCTTCTGCCATTTCTTTCACTCCAGGGCGCCTAGTTTGGGGCTCATGGCCCTCCTCCACCTTGTGGTGACCTTAATGGGATTGAATTTGACACTTGATTGTGAAGGACAGGGAAGCCTGGAACGCAACAGTCCATGGGGTCGCAAAAAGTTAGACCCCACTTAATGACTGAACGACAACAACAACAGCAATTTATGAACAATTTTGATAAACTGGAGTGCATACTAAGGTGGAGAGCTAGGATGATGTAGGGTCTGCAAACCTTATCACATGAGAAATAGTGGAAAGACCTACATGTTTTTGGCTTGGAGTGACTTACCTCTTCTTATTCCTTGATTCTTCCATATACATTTGGCAATGAGTTTGTTGATTTCCTCAATAATTCCAGCTGAAGTTTTGATCTGGATGGCATATAATGCCTACATGAATCTGGGAGACTTGAGAGCCTTTTAACAGTAAAAAATCTCACCCATACACACAGTAATCTCTCCTTTTGTGTCATATACTAGAAGTTTCCATTTTTTTACAGAAAAGTCCTCTATATTCTTTGTTAGGTTGACCTCAGGATGCTTTTTTTGCCATTGAAAATGGTGACTTTGTAAAATTTCTTGATCGTTTTTCATTAAGAATTTGTTCCTATAAAGCATTTTATGGCATGTTTGAATAGCAATATTTTTCCAGTACATTTGCTGCATATATGTTTCCTCAGTTCTTTTTCAATAAAGATAATTTGTTTGGTTGATAATGTCTCATTGTTTGACAGGACCAGTTGAGGGTTTGGCTAGTAGCTAGCTGTTTTTGGATTGTGTGAAGGGAACCCTATAAATTTGTAGTCTAGGGGTAATTCTACTGTTGCTTCAAAACCTGGAGTTTCAATAGACCTTTAAGTACTGACTCTCTTACAAAGTTAGGTGTAAACCAAGGAAACTTAAAAACAGAACTCCATGCTTTAGAAAAAATATTTACCGGCTTTCCCTTCAGTCAGTTTATTAGTTTATTATAAAGGACACAACTCGGGAACAGTTGAATGGAATAGATAGTTTAGGGGATGTGTAGGGAGAGAGTTCCATGCTTTATCTAGATGTCAGCCTCCCAACATCTCAACATGGCCACTGGGACTTATTTTTAGATGGTTGTTGCTGATATTGCAGGAGGCTGTTGGTGTCTGTAAGCTGATTATGAAAATTTGTTTAAGTAAAATTTGTTGGTTCTATTATTTGGTCTGTTGATTGGATTGAGTTTAATATATATGTAATGTTATTCCCTCCTTGTAATGAGGATTTAATCTCTTTCCTTCCAATTCTGACCGGTATTATGTCATTTCCATTCCAGAGAGTACTGGTGCTAAAACCCCAAATACAGTGTCAACAGAGGGGACAGTATGGTCCTTATCACCAGGCCTTGCTCATAGCATAAATGCTATCCCCAAATATCTCGTCTGCTGTAGGCTTTTGAAACATAGCAGTTGTTATGAAGGTAAAGAAGCTTCTATCTATTCCTAGTTTTATGATAGTTTTTAAAAATCATATGCAAGCATTAGAGTGTTTTCCTGAACCTGGTAAAATAATTAAGATCATCACTTTATTTAAAAATATAATACTTAATTTCATTTATGCCAATGTCACCATATTAAAGAATTTAATGATCACTTTTTCAAATGCAACTTTGAAAATAGCATTTATAAGTGCTTATTAAATATGGAGTAGGAAATGGCAACCCACTCCAGTATTTTTGCCTGGAAAATTCCATGGACAGCAGAGTCTCGTGGGTCATAGTCCATGGAGTCTCAAAGATTCAGACACAACTGAGCAGGCACGCCTATTGACTACCTAAGCCATTTTCCTCATAAAGTAAATATTTACTCCATGGTTCAAATTATATATATATAATTATAAAAGACAAATGTATACATTTTTCTCATGAATACCTAGAAAGATTTGGAGAAGCCAGGAAGACACTGTAAGGCAACCAATCAGGTGGGGAGGATGAAAAACTAGCCTGGTCCACAAGCTCTATCCCAAGCCCTGCTGGGACACTTGGCAGAAGTGGAGATACCTCTGCACGTAAAGAACTAAAGTGAAACTTCAGGGGCAAGAGCGCATTTCCGACTGCGTGCACAGGAGAGGTGCTGCAGGATTGGGAGGTCCGCTTGCTGTGGGCAAGGAATGGGGTGAAGGGCTTTCAGAGTGACTGCTCCTCCTGGCTCCATAGGCAACCCAGAACTGGAGCACTGGCGTGTGCCGCAGCTGGGCAGGTTAGGGTCGGGCCCACCAGGGTGAGCCCAAGAAAAGCGTCAGTTCAGGGTGAATGGCTGGCTGGCCTGGAGCTCCTTCCCTCCCCTCCACAGCCCCACAGCCACTGAGCGCCAGACAACTCCAACCCAACAGAAAAGTTCTCAGAAGAGTGCGTTCCCTAGGGCACTACAGACGGTGCATGAGGGGCAGGACTCCTTAGTCAGGAGGCGGCTCGGAATAGCCATCAAGCCCAGACCATGAAGGCCACACTGAGCTCTTTGCACTGGGGCCCAACCTCAACCCCCAAGAGGTGGCCCAAGACACTGAAACTAGCCTCCTCCATACTGTGCCCAGCTTGAAAGATGTGTGATGCCCCCAGGGAAAACTGGCAATGGTGTCTTTCACTGGATCTTCCCTCGTGGCTCAGTCAGTAAAGAATGAGCCCACAGTGCAGGAGACCTGGGTTGGATCCCTGAGTCAGGAAGATCCCCTGGAGGAGGGCATGGCAACCCACTCCAGTATTCTTGCCTGGAGAATCCCCGTGGACAGAGGAGTCTAGCAGGCTTCAGTCCATTCGATCACCAAGTGTCAGACACGACTGAGCAAGTAAGTACACACATCTTTCTCTGAACCAATAAAGAATGGGAACCAGATCTCTAAACTTGAGGTCCATAAGCAAATCCACATGTGGCTTTGTTTCACTGGTTCCATGTTTTTAAGCTTCTGGAAATGGATTGCTCAACCAGAGAAAGTGGTCTCCACTGGCCACAGACCCCTCCACTCTATTTTGTTCAGTATTTAGCTTGATTCATATATGTTGCATATCTGGCCCCTCTAGGCATTCCAGTGTGCAAACCCAACTTAAGTACAGTTCAAGGTTCTTCCTGCTTTTATGGATTCAACGATGGTTGTTCTGATTTCGGGCACAGGGTCCCCTCAGGAAAGAAGCCACGTGATCTCCATTTAGAATAAAGGCTGTTCTTGCTTTGTCAGAACACAGTGGGATGGGATCTGAATCAGAAGATGACCTTTCTGTGTGTAAAGCACAGTTCTTCTCCCTTTGAGTTTTCCTTCAGTAACTTGCTACTGAAGGGTCTTTTCCCAGAGCCCTTGGGAAAATGAATAGCTTCTGTGTAGACTCAGACAACCACATCAGAGCCAGCCCCTCAGGAAGTCTGTCCATATAATTGCCTGGTGGTGGCCCTGTGGCTAACCCCAGCCCAGTGAATTTATGGGAGATGTGCTGGCTTGAATCAAACAGCCTCTGAGCTTTATTTATGGGCAAAACAGATGACATCAGAATGTTCTCTTCCCTGGATCTCATCGCCCCTTAAATTTCAGGAAGAGGGGTCACCAACTCAAGCGTGGATGACAGAAACAAGTTAGGCTTGACATGTGTGAGAAAAATCACACTGTCCACTCAGCATATCTTTCCATTTTTGTAAGAAGAATGGGTGGAGGCACTTGGACTCATAGAAATGAAAAAACCAAGAGCAAAAATGTGAAGATGAACAGCAACCATCAGTCTGGATAAATAGTGCCGTTTGTCAGTTTCAAGTAGACAGATATGATTCTCCAGAGCAATAAAATTTTCTGATTTTTTAACGCTGGTTCATTTAAAAACAACCACCACCACATTGTGTTGGTACTGTCTGCCTTCAACCATGATGGAATAATTGCCATCACACTTGCCATTCTGCCTTAAACAGATTTTTTTTTTGNTGTTCATTGCAGCACTGTTTATAATAGCCAGGACATGGAAACAACCTAGATGTCCATCAGCAGATGAATGGATAAGAAAGCTGTGGTACTTATACACAATGGATTATTACTCAGCCCTTAAACAGATATTTTAAAATAAATTTATTTATTTTAATTGGAGGTTAATTACTTTACTTAAACGGATTTAATGGAACAAAATACATAAGGAAAATGCTGTGAAGTATTGTTATACTGCTCAGGACTGCAACCCCTAAGAGAAGGAAGCACATCAGGTGAGCCCCAGGCACTGGCTGGCTAGGACAATTTTCTAACTACAAAAAAGAAGGCGCCCTATCTCTTCAACCAGAGGGAGCACAAATGCTGAGCTGAGAAGGCAGAGGTTATTTAGAGCCATTAAAACACCTAAAATGTAAAGATCTGAGCAACATAGAGAAGGGAACTGGCTGAGAGCTTGGCTTCACGTGTACGGAGAGAGACCGAAAGACCCCGCAGAAAGCAGCTGACATGGCTGAAAGCAGAGTCGAGATACTAAACGTACCACTAGCAGACACTGGCTTCCCTGGTGCTCAGAGGGCAACGCGTCTGCCTGGAATGCGGGAGACCAGGGTTCGATCTCTGGGTCCGGAAAATCCCCTGAAGAAGGAAATGGCAACCCACTCCAGTACTCTTACCTGGAGAATCCCATGGATGGAGGAGCCTGGTAGGCTACAGTCCATGGGGTCACAAACAGTCGGACACGACTGAGTGACTTCACTTTCTTTCAGCAGACACTGGAGCTCTGGTCCAACCAGATGAAAGAGACTTCATTAAGGCATTCATCTGAGACATAATATTTATTCCAACATCTCACAAGTAAGACTCATGTCCTAAAGAAGTGGTTCCAAATTGGAAGGGTGAGGTGATTTTTCTCTTCCCTCAAAGAACATCTGGCAAAGTCTAGAGATCTTTGTTTTTACTGCTATGATGACACATACTGGTGCTGTGTGTGTTCAGTCGCTCAGTCGCGTCCAACTTACTGCCACCCTTTGGACTATAGCCCACCAGGCGCCTCCGTCCATGGGATTTTTCAGGCAAGAGTACTGGAGTGCCTTGCCATTTCCTTCTCCAGGGGATGGGAAGTACTACTGCCATCTAGTGTGCAGAGCCAGGGATATTGCTAAACATCTCACAGTTCACAAGATAATCGCACATGACGAAGAATTTTCCAGCCTAAAAATGCCAATAGTGTCAAGGTTGAGAAACCCCACCCGAGAATAAGGGCTACTCTGCTGCTGCTGCTGCTGCTGCTGCTGCTGCTGCTGCTGCTGCTAAGTCGCTTCAGTCGTGTCTGACTCTGTGCAACCCCCGAGATGGCAGCCCACTAGGCTCCCCCATCCCTGGGATTCTCCAGGCAAGAACACTGGAATGGGTTGCCATTTCCTTCTCCAATGCATGAAAGTGAAAAGTGAAAAGTGAAAGTGAAGTCACTCAGTCGTGTCTGACTCCTAGCAACCCCGTGGCCTGAAGCCTACCAGGCTCCTCCGTCCATGGGATTTTCCAGGCAAGAGTACTGGAGTGGGTTGCCATTGCCTTCTCTAAGTGCTACTCTATGCTATGCTAAGTCGCTTCAGTCATGTCCGACTCTGTGCGACCCCATAGATGGCAGCCCACCAGGCTCCGCCTTCCCTGGGATTCTCCAGGCAAGAACACTGGAGTGGGTTGTCATTTCCTTCTCCAATGCATGAAAGTGAAAAGTGAAAGTGAAATCACTGAGTCGTGTCCAACTCTCAGCGACCCCATGGACTGCAGCCTACCAGGCTCCTCCGTCCATGGGATTTTCCAGGCAAGAGTACTGGAGTGGGTTGCCATTGCCTTCTCTAAGTGCTACTCTATGCTATGCTAAGTCGCTTCAGTCATGTCCGACTCTGTGCGACCCCATAGATGGCAGCCCACCAGGCTCCGCCTTCCCTGGGATTCTCCAGGCAAGAACACTGGAGTGGGTTGCCATTTCCTTCTCCAATGCATGAAAGTGAAAAGTGAAAGTGAAGTCGCTCAGTCGTGTCCCACTCTCAGCGACCCCATGGACTGCAGCCTACCAGGCTCCTCTGTCCATGGGATTTTCCAGACAAGAGTATTGGAGTGGGGTGCCATTGCCTTCTCTAAGTGCTACTCTAGACCTTTGCAAAAGCTAGTAGCTAGCCTCCCCAGTGATTCTTGCCTCCTATTATTCATACCTTTGTCTAGTTCCCATCCACCCACATGGAAAAGCTCAGATGAAGCAAGACAGAGGTCTCTGTCATAGCCAGAAATGAGAACAGATCTGCCAATAAGCACATGAGTACTCTTGAAAGCATATTTTGCAACTATGTTGGAGTCTTAGATGAGTATAGCCCCAAATGATGGCTTACTGAAACCTCATAAAGAGTTCCTGAGCCAGAACCATGAAGCCAAGTCACTCCCAGATTCCTGATCTTCAGAAATGGTGTGGTAATAAATGTTGTTTTTAACTGCTAAGTTTTGGGGTAATTTATTACACAGCAATAGATGAACACAACAATCTTTGCCCTAGCAAAGCCTAAAACTGTCTTGTTAATTGTCTGCCAGAACAAAACTCAAAACTCTTATTAAAAAAAAAAAAAGCCAGATTCCTTAAAATGCATAATTTGCAATGTTTGGGAATACAGTAAAAAAAAATTTACTAAGCATACAAAGAAATGAAAAAAATGACTCAATGTTTTTTTAAAAAGCAGTTAGAAACAGATTCTGAGATGATCCAGATATTGGAATCAGTACACAAGGATTTTCTTTAAAGCTATTAGAATTATGCTAAAAACTTAAAGAAAAATATAGTCCAAATGAGTGACCATATGAGGAGAAGCCCACAGAGAAACAGAAATTACGAAAGAGAAGCAGATGGAAATTCTATAATTGAAAAGAAAATATCAGAAATCAAAAATTTACTAAATTGGCTTAAAAGCAAATTTAAGAAAGCAAGAGAAAAAAAAACAAACAAGTGAACTAGAGACAGATTCATAACAATTTCCACTCTGAAGAAGAAAAATTTTTTCCAGAGAGACGGTATGGGGAGGAAGGTGGGAAGGTGGTTCAGGATTGGGAACATGTGTACACCAGTGGCAGATTCATGTTGATGTATGGCAAAACCAATACAGTATTGTAAAGTAAAATAAATAAAGACTAAAAATTGAAAAACATGAACAAAGTCCCAGTGACCTGTGGGACAATGTTAAATAGTCTAACTTAAGTCCAATTCAGCTCTCAGAGGAAAGCAAAGAAAGAACAAGAAAGAAACAATTAAAAAAAAAAAAACAGTGTTTGAAATTTTCTTAAATGTATTGAAAAACATTAACTTGCCAATTCAAGAAACTAAGTGGACCCCCAAGCAGGCTAAATCCAATGAAAAGCACAAGTAAGTACATTATAATCAAACTGCTGAAAACCAAAGAGGAAGAAAAAACTTTGAAAGAAACAAAAGAAAAATGACTAAATAAATACATGAGAGGAATGACACAAAGACAATTATCCTCTCATTGAAATGACGGAGACCAGAAGGTCACAGAATAACACTGAAATGAAGAAAGAAAAAATTGTATTCTAAGAATTTTTATCCAACAAAAATATTCTTCAAAAGGAGAGCAAAATAACATTTCAGATATTTTTTAAAGTTGAAAAAAATGGTTACCAGCAGATATGCACTATAAGACCTACTGAAAAGAGTTCTTAGGCTAAAGATAAATGATACCAAATAGAAACAGATCCACAGGAAAAAATGACAAACACTGAAAATGTTATATGTAAATTTAAAACACTAGATTTCCCCTTAACTCACTTAAAAGACAAATGCCTATTAAAAGTGGAAATAGTAACATTATAAATTGAGGTTTATACTATGGTTTTTCCAGTGGTCATGTATGGATGTGAGAGTTGGACTGTGAAGAAAGCTGAGCACCGAAGAATTGATGCTTTTGAACTGTGGTGTTGGAGAAGACTCTTGAGAGTCCCTTGGACTGCAAGGAGATCCAACCAGTCCATTCTGAAGGAGATCAGCCCTGGGATTTCTTTGGAAGGAATGATGCTAAAGCTGAAACTCCAGTACTTTGGCCACCTCATGCGAAGAGTTGACTCACTGGAAAAGACTCTGATGCTGGGAGGGATTGGGGGCAGGAGGAGAAGGGGATGACAGAGGATGAGATGGCTGGATGGCATCATGGGCTCGATGGACGTGAGTCTCAGTGAACTCCGAGAGATGGTGATGGACAGGGAGGCCTGGCGTGCTGTAATTCATGGGGTCGCAAAGAGTCGGATACGACTGAGCGACTGAACTGAACTGATACTATACATAAATTAAAATGATGGCTACATCACAAAGGATGGAGAGGAAAATGAAGTTAAGCTGTGCATTGCTCTTCATCCTGTTCCTGACGCCATTTGTCTTGCTATTCACACTGTCCGCACTGTTTGCTGAACCCAGGACAGGCAAGACGCGAGCTCAGAGGCTGGAAGAAGGCTTGAGGAGCTGTAGGAACTGGAGACGCATTTATTCTCTTCTGGCTGGTGGATAAGCAGCCATCGCATAACCTAACACAACACAACCTCTATCTCGGCTGACACAGCAGCTGTGACAGTATTCTCTCCTGGCTAACGCAGCACCCGTTCCACAATTCTCTCCTCTCGTGGCTGACCCAACAGACACAGCCATGTAGCAACAATAACACCTCCACCTTTTAAGTGGAGCTCACATGTATGTGAGCATCTTCCCTGGTGGCTCAGAAGTTAAAGCGTCTGCCTCCAATGCGGGAGACCCGGGTTCAATCCCTGGGTCAGGAAGATCCCCTGGCGAAGGAAATGGCAATCCACTCCAGTATTCTTGCCTGGAGAATCCCATGGACAGAGAAGCCTAGTAGGTTACAGTCCACGGGGTCGCAAAGAGTCAGACACGACTGAGCGAGTTCACCTCACCTCACCTCACATATATGTACAGCCCCCAACGCATGACTAAGCAAGGACCTTGTGACGTGCATGCACAGTGCTACAAATGATCTCAGCTGTTACATAGTCATTATTTACAAAATGTGGGTGAAAGAGCCTGAATACACACGCGATCTTGGCTAATATGCTGTCTCCTCACATAGTGCTATTAGTTTCTTATATTTGTTAAGTGTGAATAACAATGTGGGAAGTGAAACAATATTAATTATAATTAGACTGTGATGAATTAATGACACATAATCCTTAAAGAACTAACAAAAAGAAAAAGAAAAATAGGTTTGATGCCAATAAAGAAGATGAGACAAAGAATACAAAGTATTCAATTATCCAATAGAAAGCACAAAAGAGGAAGAACACCAAGTAGATGGGGCAAATCAACAAATAATTACATGTCATACTTAAAGCTCACTATAAAATTTAGTAAAACTGAGCTGAATACTGTAATTAAAAGGAAATGGCTGTCAGAGTAGACTATTTATTTTAATAAATTTATTTAATTTACCTATTAAAATTATTTATTTTACTTTACAGTAAAAACAATGCCCAGACTTCCCTGGTGATCCAGTGGATAAAAATCTTCCTGCCAATGCAAGGTTCAATCCCTGGTCTGGGAAGATTTCACGTGTTGCAGGGCGAGTAAGTCCATACACCACAACTACTGACCCCCACACTCCAGAGCCTGCATGCCGCAACTGCTGAGCCCACTGGCTTCAACTACTGAAGCCTGAGCACCCAGCGCCTGTGCTCAGTAACAAGAGAAGCCCACACACCACAGCTAGAGAGAGGCCTCAGCTGGCAGGGAAGACCCGGTGCAGCCAAAAATAAATAAGTACAAATTATAATAAATAAAAATAAAAACAATGCCCAACTATATAAATGTGAAATATAAAGCACAGATTAAAGATAAAAGGATGGAAAGTATGAGAGTGGTAAAAATAAGAAAACTGGTATGGTGACATTAAAATAAAACAAAGCAGACTTCAAGGCAAAGCATTTCCACAGATATAGGGAGACATTTCATAATACCACAAGAGTTCACTCAGCAAGAAATCATTAACATCTTAATTTTGTACCTAATAACCGAACTTCAAAATTCATAAAGCATAAACTGAGAAACAAAATGAGAAAAATAAAAAATTTGCCAATCATGACTGGAGATTTTGGCACCTCTACCTCAGTAATTTATGGAATGAGAAGATGGAAAAAGAAATAGTAATATAAAAGATCTGAACCATATTATCAACTATCTTCCTCTTACTGACATTTTCAGAATATCTCCCTGAATGATTTTAAAATACACATTTTTTTTCAAGTGCACATGAACACTTACCAAAATAGACCATATACTGAGTCATAAGTCTCAATAAAGTGCAAAAGATTAAAATCTTATAGTATGTTTTCTGAGCATAATGGAATTAAAATAAAAGTCAAGAACAATAGCTATCTAGAAAATTATCCTAAATATTTGAAAAGTAAACATTCTTCTAAATGAAAGTGAAAGTTGCTCAGTCATGTCAGACTCTGTGACCCCTTGGACGACACAGCCCATGGAATTCTCCAGGCCAGAATACTGGAGTGGGTAACCTTTCCCTTCTCCAGGTTATCTTCCTCACCCAGGGATCGAACCCAGGTCTCCCACATTGCGGGCAGATTCTTTACCAGCTGAGCCACAAGGGAAGCCCACAGATACTGGAATAGGTAGCCTATCCCTTCTCCAGCGGATCTTCCTGACCCAATAACTCATGACAAAAAATTAGTAGGGGAATTAGAAAATATTTTAACTGAATGATGATGAAAATAAAAAGTAAAAAATTTTATGGAATGAACTTAAAGCAGTGCCTACAAGAAAATATTCAATCATGAAAGTCTATAATAGGAAAAAACAAAGATTAAAAATTGATAGCTCAAATTTACACTTTACCAATCTAAAAATGAGAACACATTAATCCCACAATGAGTAGAAGGAAAGAAATAATAAAAACCAAAGTCAATTAAATAAAAACAAGCAAATAAATAAAAAATAATAAAGCCAAAAGATAACTCTTTGAAATGATTAATAAAAAATTTTAAAAACCCAGCAAAACTAATCAAGAAAAAAAGAAAAACTTACAAATGTCCAAAATAGAAGATAAGACATCACTACAGAGCCAACAGATATAAGGTATAAAGAATTATTATAAACAACTTTATAATAATAAACTCAAGATTTTAGATGAAATGGACAAGTTCCTTGAAACAAATCTACCAAAAGTAACACACATGAAAAAAGAGACAATATGAACAGCCCTATTTTTTAGTGTCCTATTGCTTCACAGCCAGTCCCCAAACTTAGCAATTTAAAAAACAAAAGCAACAGCCATTTTGTGGCTGCTGAATTAATTGACTTCAGTTGGGTTCTCCCCATCCAATGATGTTGGCCGGGATGACTCAGCCTGCTTCTGTCAGTTGGCAGACAGGCCACGCTGGAAAGTCCACGGATGCATTACTCACATGTCTGGTACCTAGTGCTCCTTCTCTTGAGTTCCCTCTTAACCATGCAGCCTCAGAGCAGTCATAGTTTCTCTACTGTGGCTGACTTCAAGAGGGAAAGCATGAGCTTCTGGGGCTCCTAAGGGACAGAACTTAAACTGACTTTCATTTTCCCATATTCTATTCGTCAAAGTCTTAAGACCACACTAGCCTCGAGAGAGGGAGATGTGCTGGGGGCCAGCGTGAGGAACTCTGTCCATGGCAAAGGTCATGAGGAAGGATGCTTGGCATACGCAAAGGCGTGATCAAGCCTCAGGAAACCCCCTGTTCCCGAGCATCTACCCCCAAAACCAGAGTATTTTACGGGGTGCTCTCCCCCATAACCATTTCTCTTGGAGAAGGAGTTAACTTGCAGCCCCAGTTAATAAAAACTCTTGTGCATGACAAGAGTGTTTCAACTTAGGAACTCTGAAGATTATCTAGCCTGCCTGTACAGGTTCCTCCAGCCACATGTGATTGTTTATAACCCCCCAACCGAGAGAGGCATGAGATGTTTTTTACTTACTAAAGGCAAATTCTTATGGGAAATTAGAAATTATTAGTATAGTGGGTTGGTTGGGAATTATATTGGTGAAGGGTTTTTTCATTTGTTTTGTCAACAATTACTGCTAATTCCCTGCCCTAGGTGGGACAAGGGCATCTCAGGTCAAACCTCTGCTGACAGACTAGCTTGTGTGACAACTTCTCAACCATAAACAGCACAGAGAGGTCTGGAGGATTTTGAAAGTCTTAATTAGCCATAGGGCTTTTTCTTCTCGTTGAGTCAATGATTACTGCCAGGCCTCCATATCCTTAGGCACCTGGGAATATATTAATCAATGTATTTGNTTCTCAACCATAAACAGCACAGAGAGGTCTGGAGGATTTTGAAAGTCTTAATTAGCCATAGGGCTTTTTCTTCTCGTTGAGTCAATGATTACTGCCAGGCCTCCATATCCTTAGGCACCTGGGAATATATTAATCAATGTATTTGGATATAGAAAATGAAATATAGTAGTTTTTGATGTTAGCAATATTAGACTTTTTGAGTTAAAGAATTTTCTCTTTTGTTATAGATCACTGTACTTTGTTATAAATCACTGTGTCCTTGCTACATAAAAATGTAACTTTATCACTATTTTAAGACTAAGTAGATCTTAAGGGGAACATTGGTGAAAGGATTTTNGGACGGATGCTGAAGCTTCAATACTTTGGCCACCTGATGTTAAGGACACACTGACTCTGATGCTAGGAAAGATTGAAGGCAAATAGAGAAGGGAGTGGCAGGGGAAGAGATGGTTGAATAGCATCACTGACTCAACAGATGTGAATTGAGCAAACTCTGAGAGACAGTGGAGGTTAGAGGAGACGGGCATGATGTCACAAAGAGTAAGACACAATTTACCAACTGAACAACAACAGACCTTGAGGATTTAGAAAGAGCATTAAATGTTTTAAGAGAAATAATAATCGGCATGAAATCAAAGATATGTTCTCAAATTCGTAGGACTAGTTGGAAAGCAGAAACCCTCCACTTTCATGACTGACCTTAAATTTCCTTCTGCCCATGGAGAATTACCCAGGGAGGGAGATGGGGATGGGATTAAACTATGTTTTAGAAAATAAGATATTTCTTACATATTAATGTTAAAGAAGAGATCTGCACTGTTTACCCTAAGGGTTAGGAGTTTTTGTTGTAGACGGTAGATATTCTTTGAAGAAGAAACAGCAGACACTGACTAACTCCCAGGTATTAAGCCAATGAGTTTTTGAGATTAGTAGACTTAAGATGCATGGAATATTGGATGGCAAGAATAATATAAATATTCTTCAAATCTAATGATGTGGAGAAAATGATGGGCTTGAATGAAGTTGAGTTTGGAAATTTGCTAAAAGATGCTTTAAAAATCTTGAGGAAATTCAAGATAATTGGTAGAAATTTACGAAAATGTGCAAAGGCCAATGCAGTCAGTGAATTTTTCAAAATTAATTATTGTGGGGGGCTTCATACAACTTTAAGAAACTATGGGAATAAAAAATTATTTAAAACCCCTTTCTCACCACTGATTTTCTAACATAAACTAAATCTTTCCTTGTAGAGAAAAAGAAAAAATACAGTGGAGCTAATCTAATTCTATCTGACAGTCTGATTATGGGACCTAAGACATGGTCAATAATATTGAGTTAGGCTCTAGGGAAGGTTTGTGCCTTCCAGAAAATGAAACAATTAATTTGCAGATATGGAAGATGCTTGCTTACATTAGTCTAGCTGTTTGCCAGTATCTTTTCTGTTATTTTCTGAATTCTATGGCTTCTTTCATTGTGAAATTTTCCAAGGCCCTGATGACTTTGAGTTTCTATGGAAAAGATTTATGTTTTCCTATCACCTGTGGGTGGTTTCAATTCTGGGCTTCATTGTATTAATTTTTCTTTTTGAGGTCTTCGTGGGCCACACAGCCTGAAAATATACTGCAAAATCATGTAAGGCATCACAGGTGTTTATAAATTCTCAGATGAAATCTTTTTCCTCTCTTCATCTAGTTCAAGGGTTCGGGAAACAAGTCTCTTCCTTTCCCCCTCTTTTGGTGAAAGTATTATTTCTTTTTCACTCTTATACTGCAGGTGTAACATTTGGGGTAACACTTTGTACAGAGACATTTTGTCAGATTCCCTATTTTCTGTGAACTATGGGGTTTATTTTTCCCCCTTTACTGTAAGTCTTCAAAGTAGTTAGTGAATTCCTTTAAGTTTAGACAGAACTGCCTGTTAAGAGAAGGCCTTTGAATGCTCTTAATTTCCAGTTCCTGATTTAATTCCATTTCTGGGCTCTTTTCCCTACATTTGTGCCTGCTTAACATTGGGTTTAAAAAGAAAAAAAGACGCAGCATTGGGAATCATCTATAGTTCAATAAAAATATTTAATTTATAATTTTAGTTCTTGGTTTTATAAGAACTACTGTACTCAGTTTTCCTTCTGAAAGTATAATTTCTTCTATTTTTTATAGTTTCAGTTGTAATAAAGGATTTCTGAGAGTGTTATGGAATGAAAATTTTCAGATTATTAACATAAGTATATCGTTCCCCCAAATGACTTAAATTGTATTATTTTTTTTCTTACTAAAGATAGTAAAATAAATCCAATGCAAAACATAGCAAGCCTTCTAATAACATTGACCCATTTTCCCCCACCCCTGATTTCCCATACCCCTAACAAAACCTCAAAACTTCAATCAAGTAGGGTGTTTTTTTGACCAAATTTCTCTCCTTCAGCATAAGCAGGCCACTGTAGCCTTTCTACATTTTTTTAGTGTTCTACCTGAGAATAAACTTTCTCAGCATTGTATGCATTGAGGCCATAAGCATGTACTCTAGATCAGCCAACAAAATGTATAATAAGAATTACTTAAAAGTGGTTCCATCGTGAGCTATTCAAAAAGGAGACATTTGTCAAAACAAGTCATGAGCGGCAGGAGTTTCTGTGGTAATCACAGTCCCTCAGCCCTGGAGGAGGCAGGTGGTGATTTGGATCAATGTTATTGCCTCTTGCTGCCCTATGAGTTAACATCCTTCGGTATTTTCTTTTCTTGCTTAAATCATTTAGAATGAGTTTCTGTTCAAATCTAAACTTATGGCTAACTCTAGTACTGTTTTGCATGTATGGTTACTTACTGGTATCAACTGGGGTGGGGGTTGGGGGGGCAGCGCTTTCAAAAATACCAGTGCCTGGGATTCATTAGGATGGGTGGAGGAGCCTGGTAGGCTGCAGTCCATGGAGTTGCTAAGAGTCGGATCCAACTGTGCGACTTCACTTTCACTTTTCACTTTCATGCATTGGAGAAGGAAATGGCAACCCACTCCAGTGTTCTTGCCTGGAGAATCCCAGGGACTGGGGAGCCTGGTGGGCTGTGGTCTATGGGATCACACAGAGTTGGACACGACTGAAGTGACTTAGCAGCAGCAGCAGTGAAATCAGAATTTCTGTGGAAGGGCAAAGTCATTTTCAGGGGAATCCAAGATATACCCAAAGAGTTGAGAAAGACAGTTCCAGGACCTAGATGTCCATCAGCAGATGAATGGATAAGCTGTGGTACATATACACGATGGAATATTACTCAGCCCTTAAAAAGAATAAATTTGAATCAGTCTAATGAGATGGATGAAACTGGAGCTAATTATACAGAGTGAAGTAAGCCAGAAAGAAAGACACCAATACAGTATACTGACACATATATATGGAATTTAGAAAGACAGTAATGATGACCCTGTATGTGAGACAACAAAAGAGACACAGAGGTATAGAACGGCCTTTTGGCCTCTGAGGGAGAGGGGGAGGGTGGGATGATTTGAGAGAATGGCATTGAAACATGTATACTATCATATAAGAAATGAAGCGCCAGTCTATGTTCAATACAGGATACAGGATGCTTGGGGCTGGTGCATGGGATGATCCAGAGAGATGATACGTGGTGGGAGGTGGGAGGGGGCTTCGGCATTGGGAGATCATGTACACCTGTGGCTGATTCATGTCAATGTATGGCAAAACCAATACAGT
>SJYW01027140.1:426389-456095 GCA_006410735.1 Raphicerus campestris
CATCTGAATGCAGAGTTCCAAAGAATAGCAAGAAGAGCTAAGAAAGTCTTCCTCAGCGATCAATGCAAAGAAATAGAGGAAAACAATAGAATGGGAAAGACTAGAGATCTCTTCAAGAAAATTAGAGATACCAAAGAAATATTTCATGCAAAGATGGGCTCAATAAAGGACAGAAATGGTATGGACATAACAGAAGCAGAAGATATTAAGAGGAGGTGACAACAAAACACAGAAGAACTGTACAAAAAAGATCTTCACGACCAAGATAATCATGATGGTGTGATCACTCACCTAGAGCCAGACATCCTGGAATGTGAAGTCAAGTGAAAACATCACTACAAACAAAGCTAGTGGAGGTGATGGAATACCAGTGGAGCTATTTCAAATCCTGAAAGGTGATGCTGTGAAAGTGCTGCACTCAATATGCCAGCAAATTTGGAAAACTCAGCAGCGGCCACAGGACTGGAAAAGGTCTATTTTCATTCCAATCCCAAAGAAAGGCAATGCTAAAGAACGCTCAAACTACCACACAATTGCACTCATCTCACACGTTAGTAAAGTAATGCTCAAAATTCTCAAAATGCTCAAAATTGCTGAAGAAAGGCTTCAGCAATATGTGAACCGTGAACTTCCTGATGTTCAAGCTGGTTTTAGAAAAGGCAGAGGAACCAGAGATCAAATTGCCGACATCCGCTGGATCAAGGAAAAAGTAAGAGAGTTCCAGAAAAATATCTATTTCTGCTTTATTGACTATGCCAAAGCCTTTGACTGTGTGGATCTCAATAAACTGTGGAAAATTCTGAAAGAGATGGAAATACCAAACCACCTGACCTGCCTCTTGAGAAACCTATATGCAGATCAGGAAGTAACAGTTAGAACTAGACATGGGACAACAGACTGGTTCCAAATAGGAAAGGAGTACGTCAAGGCCATATATTGTCACCCTGCCTATTTAACTTCTATGCAGTGTACATCATGAGAAACGCTGGGCTGGAAGAAGCACAAGCTGGAATCAAGATTGCCGGGAGAAATATCAATAACCTCAGATATGCAGGTGACACCACGCTTATGGCAGAAAGTGAAGAGGAACTAAAAAGTCTCCTGATGAAAGTGAAAGTGGAGAGTGAAAAAGTTGGCTTAAAGCTCAACATTCAGAAAACAAAGATCATGGCATCTGGTCCTATCACTTCATGGGAAATAGACGGGGAAACATTGGAAACAGTGAGAGACATTATTTTGAGGGGGTGTCAAAATCACTGCAGATGGTGACTGCAGCCATGAAATTAAATGACGTTTACTCCTTGGAAGAAAAGTTATGACCAACCTAGATAGCATGTTGAAAAGCAGAGACATTACTTTGCCAACAAAGTTCCATCTAGTCAAGGCTATGGTTTTTCCTGTGGTCATGTATGGATGTGAGAGTTGGACTATGAAGAAGGCTGAGCAATGAAGAATTGATGCTTTTGAACTGTGGTGTTGGAGAAGACTCTTGAAAGTCCCTTGGACTGCAAGGAGATCCAACCAGTCCATTCTGAAGGAGATCAGCCCTGGGATTTCTTTGGAAGGAATGACGCTAAAGCTGAAACTCCAGTACTTTGACCACCTCATGCAAAGAGTTGACTCACTGGAAAAGACTCTGATGCTGGGAAGGATTGGGGGCAGGAGGAGAAGGGGATGACAGAGGATGAGATAGCCGGATGGCAATCCTGACTCGATGGACATGATTCTGAAGGAACTCCGGGAGTTGGTGATGGACAGGGAGGCCTGGCATGCTGCGATCCATGGGGTCTCAAATAGCTGGACATGACTGAGCAACTGAACTGAACTGAACTGAGTGATGGGACTGGATGCCATGATCTTAGTTTTTTGAATGTTGGGTTTTAAGTAGACTTTTTCATTCTCATCTTTCACTTTCATCAAGAAGCTCTTTAGTTCTTCACTTTCTGCCATAAGGGTGATGTCATCTGCATATCTGAGGTTATTGATGCTTCTCCCAGAAATCTTGATTCAAGCTTGTACTTCATCCAGCCCAGCATTTAATATGATGTACTCTTCATAAAAGTTAAAGAAGCAGGATAACAATATACAGCCTTGATATACTCCTTTCCCAATATGGAACCAGTCCATTGTTCTATGTCCAGTTCTAACTGTTGCTTCTTGACCTGCATTCAGATTTCTCAGAAGGCAGGTCAGGTGGTCTGGTATTCCCACCTCTTTCAGAATTTTCCACAGTTTGTTGTGATCCACACAGTCAAAGGCTTTGGCATAGTCAATAAAGCAGAAGTTGATGTTTCTCTGGAACTCTTGTGCTTTTTCAATAATCCAACAGATGTTGGCAATTTGATCTCTGGTTCCTCTGCCTTTTCTAAATTCAGCTTGAATGTCTAGAAGTTCACGGTTCATGTACTGTTGAAGCCTGACTTGGAGAACTTTGAGCATCATTTTGCTAGCGAATGAGACGAGTGCAATTGTGCAGTAGTTTGAGCATTCTTTGGCATTGCCTTTCTTTGGTATTGGAATGAAAACTGACCTTTTCTTGTCCTGTGACCACTGCTGAGTTTTCCAAATTTGCTAGCATATTGAGTGCAGCACTTTCACAGCATCACCTTTCAGGATTTGAAATAGCTCCACTGGAATTCCATCACCTCCACTAGCTTTGTTGTAGTTTTGCTTCCTAAGGCCCACATGACTTCATATTTCAGGTTGCCTGGCTTAGGTGAGTGATCACACTATCGAGGTTATCTGGGTCATGAAGATCTTTTTTCTATAGTTCTTCTGTGTTTTGTTGTCACCTCTTCTTAATATCTTCTGCTTCTGTTAGGTCCATACCATTTCTGTCCTTTATTGTTCCCATCTTCACTTGAAATAGTCCCTTGGTATCTCTAATTTTCTTGAAGAGGTCTCTAGTCTTTTGCATTCTTTTCCAAAGAATAGCAAGGAGAGATAAGAAAGCCTTCCTCAGTGATCAATGGAAAGAAATAGATGTCACTGGTAAGTCCTATCAAATATTTAAGGGAGAAAGCTATCAATCTTACAGACCTGGTGGACTTCCTCACTTATCAATTGGCTCAGTGACAAAGAATCCACCTTCCAGTGCAGGAGACAGAAGAGGCGTGGGCTCAATTCCTGGGTTGGGAACATGTCCTAGAGAAGGAAAGGGCAACCCACACCAGTGTTCTTGCTGGACAGAGGAAATTTGCATGGACAGGGAATCTTGGCAGGCTACCGTCCACGGGTCAGAGTCAGACATGACTGCGTGACTGAGCACAGATGCATGCATGCACACACATATGCAGAAGAGTCCTCAATAGAAGATCAATACATAGAATCCTGGCACATATAAACATGATGATAAATCATGGCCAAGTAGATTCCAAGAAATGCAAGTTTTTGAATGTTGGTTCAAAAGTGAATCTATAATTCATCCTGTTAATGAAATAAATGAGTAAAATCATATATAGTCATTTTAATAGATGCAGGGGGGGGGAAATGACAAAATTTAACATCAACTCATGACCTAAATTCTCAGCACACTAGAAATAAAAATGAATTTCCTCAGTTTGATAACTGTTCCTTATGAAAAGCTACAGTTAGCATCATACTAAGTAGTGATATACTGAATGCCATGCTCACAACTTCTACTGAACATTATGCTGGGCATTCTATGAAAGCATGCAAAGTAAATAAAAGGCAAAAACATTGGAATGAAGTCAATAAAATTGCCTTTGTTCATAGAAAATGTGATGATCTGCATAGATAATTCTAAAGAGTCTACAAAAAGTTACTAATATTAAAAAACAAATTTAGCAAACTCACAGATACAAGGTCAAAACCAGAAATATTAATAATTGCATTTTATATACTAGCAATAAAAATTGAAATATAAAAGTTTTAAATTACAATAGCATGAAAAAACATTAGATACATAGAAACACATCTAACAAAAGATACTAAAGACTGTCACACTGAAAATTATAAAACCCTGCTAACAGAAATTAAAGGAGACCTTCTTTCACACATTAAACCTAGAAGCACACTGATTTTTTTAAAGATATAACTGACATTGTTAAGAAGAAAAAATAGAAATCCTTTACATTCCTATACACTAACAATAAAAATATCAGAAAGATAAATTAAGGGAACAATCCTGTTTACCATTTCAACAAAAGAACAAAATACCTAGGAATAAATCTACTTAAAGAGACAAAAGACTTGTGCACAGAAAACTATAATACACTGATGAAAAAAAAATTCAAAGACAACACAAACAGAGAGAGATACTATATTCTTAGATTGGAAAAATCAGTACTGTCAAAATTACTATGCTTCCCAAAACAATCTACAGATTCAGTGCTGCTGCTGCTAAGTCACTTCAGTCATGTCTGATGCTATGTGACCCCCTAGACAGCAGCCCATCAGGCTCTCCCATCCTTGGGATTCTCCAGGCAAGAACATTGGAATGAGAGAAATCCCTATCAAATCACCAGTGGCATTTTTCACAGAACTAGAACAAAAAAAAATTCACAATTTGTATGGAAATACAAAGACCCTAAATAGCCAAAGCAATATTGAGAAAGAAAGATGGAAACAAACTCCCTGACTTCAAATTATACTACAAAGCTACAGTCATCAAGACAGTATGGCACTGGTATGAAAACAGAAATATGGAACAAGACAGAAAGCCCAGAGATAAACCCATGCACCTATGGGCGCCTTATCTTTGACAAAGGAGGCAAAAATATACAATGCAGAAAAAACAGCCTCTTCAACAAGTGGTGATGGGAAAACTGAATAGCTATGTGTTGGTTTTTTGTTTTTTGTTTTTTGTTTTTTTTGAAATTAGAACACTTCCTAACTCCATACACAAAAATAAACTCAAAATGGATTAAAAACTTAAATGTAAGGCTGGAAACTATAAAGCTTTTAGAGGAAACCATGGGCAGTATACGCTTTGACATAAATTGTAGCAAGATTCTCTCTGACACACCTAGAATAATGGAAATAAAAACAAAAATAAATAGATAGGACCTAGTTAAACTTAAAAACTTTTACACAACAAACGGAACTATAAACAAGATGAAAAGACAACACTCAGAATAGGAGAAAATAATTGCAAACAGCAACTGACAAAGGGTTAATCTCCAAAATATATATGCAGCTCATACAATATAAGAAACACACAGAGCCCAATCAACAAATGGGCAGAAGACCTAAACAGACATTTCTCCAAAGAAGACATACAGATGGCCAATAACATGTGAAAAGATTAACATTAATAATTAAATCTATGATGAGATATCACCTTATGCCAGTTAGAAAGGCCATCATCAAGAAATCTACAAGCAATAAATCCTGGAAAGGATGTGGAGAAAAGGGACCCTGTTAGTGGGAATGCAAACTGATACAATCATTATGGAAAACAGTATGGAGTATCCTTTTAAAAACTAGGAATAATACTACCACATGACCATCAATCCTACTATTGAGCACATACTCTGAGAAAAACATAATTACAAAAAACTCATGTACCCCAATGCTCATTGCAGCAATATTTACAGTGGCCAGGACATGGAAGCAACCTAGATGTCCATTGACAAATGAATGGATAAAGAAGTTGTAGTACATATAAATGTACCAGGGAATATTACTCGAGCACAAAAGGAACAAATCTGAGTCATTTGGAGTAAGGGAGATGCACCTAGAGCCTATGATACAGAGTGATGTAAGTCAGAAAGAGAAAAGCAATTGTAGTATATTAATGTATATGTATGTGTATATATGGAATTTAGAAAATGGTACTGATGAATCTGGTAAAGAACAGACTTGTGGATGTAGTCAGAGAAGGTAAGGGTGGGGCAAACTGAAACTGATAGCGTTGACACTATCACATGTGAAATAGTTAGTGGGTAGTTGCTAAATAACACAGGAGCCCAGCCTGGCACTCTGTGATGACCTGCAGGGGTGGGAAGGGAGGAAGGGAGGTTCATGAGCTAAGGGATGTGTGTGTGTGTGTGTGTGTGTGTGTGTGTGTGTGTATAACTGATTCTCACTGTTGTACAGCAGAAACCAACACAAAATTGTAAAGCAATTTTCCACCAGTTAAAAGAGTAATAAATTTTCAAAAATAAAATAAATACAAAATGGAGTGATTTGCTCCCAGGACATCAAACCACAATCTCATTGCAGTTTCAACATCTCCTGGGGGTATGAAATTTTATTGTTTTTGTGCGGCAGTATCTTTAATTAATTACAGACTTTTCCAATCATGTCACCTTGTCACCTAGAGGCCATTTCATCCTCTGCTGTTTGTCTATGAGTCTCTTGTCTCTCTCCTCAGCAATGGTAAGGTGGACACTCTTTCCATGGAGAAGAGAGATCCATGGTGTTGCTTTTGCCAATAATGAAAATGTTGGAAAATCCGGTGTCAAAGCTGTTGCCACTGGCATCTTTCACATGAGCTACAAAAGAATCAGGGTGTCTCTTGCAGTTGGTGATCATATCAATTCTTTCCAGGTTAGCACCTCCAGAAACCATGCACAGGTTCCCAGTGTCAAATTAGATGAAATCAATAACTTTGCCAGTCACCAGATCAATTTGAATGGCATCATTCACCGTGATGAGGGACTCAAGGTGGCTGATGGTGCAAACATTATGGGTCATCAGATGCAGAATTCCTTTTGCCCCACAAAGATCTTTCTCACTTTGTACAACTTATACCTGGCCTCTTTTGGTGTAATGCAATGGACAGTCTTTGTCAATGCTAATGATATCTACAAACCCAGCAGAGTAGTTTATATCAGTGCAGACCTTGCCATCAATCTAAATGAAACACTGCATACAAATCTTTATTTCATCTCCTGTCAAAGCATACTTAAGTCTGTCCTTAAGGAAAATTATTAGGAGGAGACATTCCCTCAGCTCATGGGGACCATGAGCTCATTGATGAGAAGTAAACACACCAGTCAGTTTATCCGGCATCCAATGCTTTGGAGCTGTTACACACTTCAGGTGCTTCTTGAGACCATGAGCCATGACTTCACTGGGCATAAAAGAGCTGGGAACATGAATTTTAAATATGTAACCTGAAATTTCAGTAGTCTACCAGTCCCATCACTTCATGGGAAATAGATGGGGAAACAGTGGAAACAGTGTCAGACTTTATTTTGGAGGACTCCAAAATCACTCCAGATGGTGACTGCAGCCATGAAATTAAAAGATGCTTACTCCTCAGAAGGAAAGTTATGACCAACCTAGATAGCATATTAAAAAGCAGAGACATTATTTTGCCAACAAAGATCCGTCTAGTCAAGGCTATAGTTTTTCCAGTGGTCATGTATGGATGTGAGAGTTGGACTGTGAAGAAAGCTGAGCACCAAAGAATTGATGCTTTCGAACTCTGGTGTTGGAGAAGACTCTTGAGAGTCCCTTGGACTGCAAGGAGATCCAACCAGTCCATTCTGAAGGAGATCAGTCTTGGGGGTTCATTGGAAGGACTGATGCTAAAACTGAAACTGCAGTACTTTGGGCACCTCATGCAAAGAGTTGACTCATTGGAAAAGACTGATGCTGGGAGGGATTGGGGGCAGGAGGAGAAGGGGATGACAGAGGATGAGATGTCTAGATGGCATCACTGACAAAATGGATGTGAGTTTGAATGAACTCTGGGAGTTGGTAATGGACAGGGAGGCCTGGCGTGCTGCGATTCATGGGGCCGCAAAGAGTCAGACAAGACTGAGCAACTGAACTGAACTCAACTCAACATGATAAAGACCTCTTCTGTTTCCTTTCCTCCAAGCAAAGATGGCCTGGCTTTAAAAAAAATTCTTTCTTTTCTTTTGCTAGTACCTTCTTCCCTGCTTTCCTTCTACCTATAAAACCTTCCATTTTAAGCAACTCCTTGAGCATCCCTCTATTTACTAGATTGGATGCTGTCTGACTCCTGAGTTGTTGAATAAAGATAATTAGATCTCCCCACCAAAAGAAAGAAATGAAAGGAGACTAATACTAATAGAAATACATACCACATTCATGAATCAGAAGATTCAACAATGTTAAGCTATCAAACTTCCCCAAATTGATCTTCAAATTCAACTTACAGTTGACCCTTGAACAACTCAGATTTGGACTGAGCAGATAGGCAGATTTTTTTCCAATAAATACAGACAACAAGCTACATAATCCACAATTGGTTGACTCTGCCAATACAGAACCATGGACACAGAGGGACACCTGAAAAGTTATACTCAGATTTTCCATTTCAAGGACTGTTGTTCAATGGTCAACTGTTGCAGGAAGGTAAACACCTTCCAGGGCCCAAGACTGAGCTCTTGCCTAATACTCAGAAATTAATTGTCTGAGGAGACACACATGCTGACAAAACAAGAGACTTTATTGGGAGGGGGTGCCTGGGCCTCCAGTCCATCAAACCTCAAGTTCAAAATGAAGATAACAAGTGATGAAGGAGTTAAGAAAGACTGCTGTTAGAAATGCAAGTCACTGTGACAAGGAACTACAGTCTCCTGCATTGCAGGCAGATTTTTTTTTTTTAAGATATTTATTTTTTTAATTGAAGGATAATTGCTTTACAGAATTTTGTTGTTTTTTGTCAAACATCAACATGAATCAGGCAGGCAGATTCTTTACTGACTGAGCCACCAGGGAAGCCAGGAAACTATAAAGACTGCTCAAAATTAGACCACTCAATTAACAAGGTGAAACTGAGCTAAATGCAAAAAAAAAAAAAAAAACCACCAAACTAAATAAAGCAGAACAAACAAGTAATCTAGAAGAGAGAATAATGGAAATCACCCAATCAGAACAGCAGACAGAAAGACAAATTTATTAATTTAGCCATGCTGCATGACTTGCAGGACCTTAGCTCCATGATGAGGGATTGAGCCTAGGTCCCCAACAGTGGAAACATGGACCAAGGAATTCCCAGAAAGACAATTAAAAAAAAAAATGAAAACAATATACTGGCAGTCCCACAGTGGGTGGGAAACCAGAGCTTTGACTGTATGGACTTTTGTTGACAAAGTGATACACATGTATGTATATGTATAACTGAATCCCATGGCTATACACCTGAAACTAACACAACATTGTAAAGCAACTATATTTCAATTAATTTTTTAATAAAAACACAAAAGGAAAAGCAAAAGAAGAAAGGAGCAAAGAAGAAGTACAAAATCAACTGGAAAACAAGCTTTAAAATGACAATAAATACATACCTATTGATAATTACTTTAAATGCCAAGGACTAAATTTTCCAATTAAAAGACATAAAGTGACAGATCAGATAACAAAACAAGAAGCTACAGTATGCTGCCTACAGGAGATTCGCTTGAGGGAGAAAGACACACATGGATTTAAAGTGAATGGATGGAAAATGCAAATGGAAATAGCAAGAAAGTAGGGATATCAATACTCATATCAGACAAAATAGCATTTAATACAAAGACCATAAAGGAAGACACTACAGCATCATAAAAGGATCAATACAAGAAGAGGCTCTAACACTCATTAATGTATATGTACCCAATATAGGAGTACACAATTATATTTTTAAAAATACTAACAGACATATAGAAATAACTGATGGGAATGCAGTGATAGTAGGACATCCCACTTTCATAAATGGACAGGTCTTCAAGATAGAAAATCAGTATGGCAGCAGAGATTCTAATTGCCATAAGAGAATAGTTAGGCTTAATATATATAGGAAACTACATCCAAAAGAAACAGGATTTACATTCTTTTCAATTGCACACATTAACATTCTCTAAGATAGATGACATAATAGGACACAAAACAAGCTGTAACAAATTTAAGAGGATAGTAATTATTTTAAGCACAATTATTTTAACCACAATGCCATGAAACTAAAAATCAACCACAGAAAGAGAAATAAGAAAAAATTGTACTACATGAAGACTAGCAACAAGATACTGAAAACCCAAAGTCAATAATGAAATCAAGAGAAAAAAATTTTAATGCTGCCAAAGCACTGAACAATGAAAACACAACTATACAAAGTCTATGGCAGGCAGCAAGAGCAGTTCTAAGTGAGAAGTTCTAGCAATACAGCCCTTTCTAAAAAAAAAGAAAGAAAGAAAAGAAAAATCTCAATAAACAACCTAACCTAGCACTTAAAAGAATTAGAAAAAGAAGAATGAATAAAACCTAAAGTCAGCAGAAGGAAGAAAATGATAAAGATCAAAGATGAAATAAATAAAATAGAGGTTTAAAAAAATAGGGGAAAAAATCAATAAAACCAAGAACCAAAATCAACAAACCTCTGGCCAGGTTCACACTGTGAGGACCCAAATAAACAAAATAAGAAATAAAACAGGAGAAAAATAAACAACCAATACTACAGAAATATGAAATACCATGAGAAAATATTTTGAACAGTTATATGCCAATGAAATGGAAAACACAGAAGACATGGACAAGTATCTAGAAATATGCAACCTGTCAAAACTGAATCAAGAAAAACACATAATTTCAACAAATTGATCACCAGAAGAGAAATATAATCTATAATTTTACAACTCCCTGAAAATAAGACCAGATGGCTTCACTGGGGAATTCTACCCAACACACAAAGAAGAACTTATACCTATCTTGCTCAAACTCTTTCAAAAGACTGAAAAGGAGGAGAACTCCCAAAGTCATACTATGAAGCCACCATCACCCTGATATCAAAACCCTACAAAGACAAAAATGAAAATTACAAGCCAATATCTTTGATGAATATAGATGCAAAAATCCTCAACAAAACATTAGCAAACTGACTCCAACAACATATAAAAAGGATCATATACCACGATCAAGTTGGATTCATCTTGATCCACTTTGGATATCCAAATAGCAAGGGTCATAAGGATGTTTTAACATATGCAAATAAATCAACACGATACAACACATCAACAAAAGAAAAGACAAAAAACACATGATCATCTCAATAGATGCAGGAGGATTATTTGATAAAGTTCAACATCAGTTCATGAAAAAAGCTCTCACCAAAGTGGGTATAGAGGGAACATATTTCAACATAATAAAAGTCATTTATGGCAAACTCATAACTGACATAATACTAAATTGCAAAAAGGTGAAAGTTTTCTCACTAAATTCTGGGAAAAGACAAGAATGCCTACTCTCACCACTTCTATTCAACACAGTATTGGAAGTCCTAGCCACAGCAATCATAAAAAAAAATAAATAAAATATATCCAAATCAAAAGGGAAAAGGTAAAATTGTTACTATATACAGATAACATGACAGACTGTATGGAAAACCCTGAAGACTCTATACAAACTATTAGGCTTGTCAATGAAGGTGGCATGACACAAGATTAACATACATAAATCTGTTGCATTTCTTTACACTAACAATGAAATATCAAAAAGATAAAGTTAAAAAGTATTTAAAACTGCATCAGTATGTCTTCTTTGAAGAAATGCCTATTTAGTTCTTTGGCCCATTTTTTGATTGGATCGTTTATTTTTCTGGAGTTGAGCTGCATAAGTTGCTTGTATATCTTTGAGATTAGTTGTTTGTCAGTTGCTTCATTTGCTATTGTTTTCTCCCATTCAGAAGGCTGTCTTTTCACCTTACTTNGATCGTGTACATCTGTGGCTGATTCATGTCAATGTATGGCAAAACCAATACAGTATTGTAAAGTAGAATAAAGTATTTTTTAAAATCCCTACAAAAAATAAATAAATAAAACTGCATCAAAAAAAAAATAATAATAAAATACTTAGGAATAAACCTAACCAAGGAAGTGAAAGACTTAAACACATAGAAATATAAAACAGTGATAGAAGAAATCAAAGATGATTCAAGGAAAAATATCCCATGCTCTTAGACTGGAAGAATTAATATCATTTAGCAATACTGCTCAAAGGAACCTACAGATTTAATGCAATTCCTATCCAATTACCCATGACATTTTTCACAGAACCAGAACAAATAATCCTAAAATTTATTGGAACCATGAAAGACCCAGAGTTTCCCAAAAATCCTGAAGAAAATGAACAAAGCTGAAAGCATAACCCTTCCACACACTTCAGACAATNACCAGAACAAATAATCCTAAAATTTATTGGAACCATGAAAGACCCAGAGTTTCCCAAAAATCCTGAAGAAAATGAACAAAGCTGAAAGCATAACCCTTCCACACACTTCAGACAATAGCACAAAACTAAAGTAATCAAGACAGTACGATATTAGCACAAAAACAAACCAAAACACACACACACACACACACACACAAACCACCACCACAACAACAGAACAGAATTGCTGTTGTTGTTCAGTCATAAGTCATGTTCAACTCTTTGTGAGCCAGCCCATGGGCTGTAGCATGCCAGTTTCCTCTGTCCTCCACTGTCTTCCAGAGATTGCTCAAATCCACATCCACTGAGACAGTCATGCTATCTAATCATCTCATCTTCTGCCATCCCCTTCTCCTTTTGGCTTCACACTTTGCCCACAATAGGCTTTTCTCCAATGAGTTGACCCTGGGCATCATATGGCCAGAATATAGGAGTTTCAGCTTCAGCATCAGTCCTTCCAATGAATATTTAGGGTTTATTTCCTTTAGGATTGACTGGTTTGATATCCTTGCAGCCCAAGGAACTCTCAAGAGTCCTCTCCAGCACCAGCACTGGAAAGCATCTATTCTTCAGCACTCAGCCAGTTCTACAGTCCAATTCTCACATCTGTACATGACTGCTGAAAAAGCCATAGCTTTGATTATGCAGACTTTTTGTCAGCAAAGTAATGTCTCTGCTTTTTAATATGTTGTCTAAGTTTGTCATAGCTTTGCTTCTAAGGAGCAAGCATCTTCTAATTCATGGCTGCAGTCACTGTCCACAATGATTTTGGAGCCCAAGAAAATAAAATCTGTCAATGTTTCCATTTTTTCCCCATCTGTTTGACATGAAGGAAAGGGACTGGATGCCATGATCTTAGTTTTTTGAATACAGAATTTCAAGTCAGCTTTTTCACTATTTTCTTTCACCGTCATCAAGAGGCTCTTTAGTTCCTCTTCACAACTGACCATTGGAGTGGTATCATCTGACTATTTGAGTTTGCTGATATTTCTCCCAGCAATCTTGATTTCAGCTTGTGATTCATCCAGTCTGGCATTTTGCATGATTTAGGATAAATAAGCAGGGTAACAATATACAACCTTGATGTACTCTCTTCCCAATTTGGAACCAGTCTGTAGTTCCATGTCTGGTTCTAACTGCTGCTTCTTGATGTACATACAGGTTTCTCAGGCGGCAGGTAAGGTGATCTGGTATTCCCATTTCTTGAAGAATTTTCCACAATTTGTTATGATACACATAGTCAATGACTTTTGTATTGTCAATGAAGCAGAAGTAGATGTTTTTCTGGAATTTCCTTGCTTTCTCTATGATCCAGCAAATGTTGGCAATTTGATCTCTAGTTCCTCTTCTTTTTGAAACCCACTTTGTACATCTAGAAATTCTTAGTTCACATACTGCTTGAAGAATTTTTAGCCTAAAATTTGCTAGCATGTGGAAATGAGCACAATTGTACAGTAGTTTGAACATTCTTTGACATTTCCTTTCTTTAGGGTTGGAATGAAAATATATATTCCAGTCCTGTGGCCACACTGAGTACAGCACTTTAACAGCATCATCTTTTAGGATTTGAAATAGTTAAGCTGGAATTCTATCACATCCACTAGCTTTGTTTGTAGTAATACTTCCTAAAACCTACTTGACTTCACACACCAAATGTCTGGCTCTAGGTGAGTGATCACATCATTGTGGTTGTATGGGTCATTAAGATCTTATTTTTATAGTTCTGTGTGTTCTTGCCACCTCTTCTTATTCCCTTCTACTTCTGTTAGGTCCTTGACATTTCTCCCCTTTATTGTGCTCATCTTTGAATGAAATGTTCCCTTCATATTTCCAGTTTTCTTGAAGAGATCTCTAGTCTTTCTCATTCTATTCTTTCCCTCTATTTCTTTGCATTGTTCAATTATTCTCTGGAACTCTACATTCAGTTGGGTATATCTTTCCTTTTTAGCTTTGAGATATTTGATTTAGGTCATATGGGCTTCCTGGCTCAGACAGTAAAGCTTCTGCCTACAGTGCAGGAGACCTGGGTTCGACCCCTGGGTCAGGAAGATCCTCTGGAGAAGGAAATGGCAACCCACTCCAGTACTCTTGCCTGGAAAATCCCATGGACAGAGAAGCGTAGTAGGCTACAGTCCATGGGGTCGCAAAGAGTCGGACATGACTGAGTGACTTCACTTCACTTCACTTCAAGGGCTTCCCTGTTGGCTCAGAGGTTAAAGCATCTGCCTGCAATGCAGGAGACCTGGGTTTGATCCCTGGATTGGGAAGATTCCCCTGGAGAAGGAAATGGCAACCCACTCCAGTATTCTTGCCTGGAGAATCCCATGGACAGAGGAACCTGGTGGGCTACAGTCCACAAGGTCTCAAAGAGTCAGACAAGACTGAATGACTTCACTTTTGCTTTCATACCTGAATGGTTCAGCAGTTTTCCCTTTGTTATTGTTGTTTGGATGCCAAGTTGTGTCCAACATTTTTGTGACCCCATCATGGACTATAGCTCACCAGGCACCTCTCTCCCTGGGATTTCCCAGGCAGGAATACTGGAGTGGGTTGCCATTTCCTTCTCCAGGGGCTCTTCTCCACCCAGAGGTTGAACCTGCATCCCCTGCTTTGGCACATGTATTCTTTACCACCACCAGGGAAGCCCTAGTGGTTTTCCCTACTGTCTTCAATTTAAGCCTGAATTTTGCAACAAGGAGCTCATGATCTGAGCCACAGTCAGCTCCAGGTCTTGGTTTTGCTAACTGTAGGTTTCTCCATCTTCAACTGCAAAGAATGTAATCAATTTGATTTCAGTACTGACCATCTGATGACCTCCCTGTGTAACATCATCTCTTGTGTTTCCTATGTCCAGAGTGTTCTCTTGACAAAATTCTGTTAGCCTTTGTCCTGCTTCATTTTATACTTCAAGGCCATACTTGTGTGTTACTCCAGATATCTCTTGACCCCTTACTTTTGCATTCCAGTGCCCTATGATGAGAAAGACACCCATTTTTGGGGTGTTAGTTCTAGAAGGTCTTCATAGAACTGGTCAACATTAGCTTCTTTGGCATCAGTGGTTGGGGCATAGCCTTGGATTACTGTGATGTTGAAGTGTTTGCCTTGGAAATGAACCAAAATCATTCTGTCATTTTTGAGATTGCACCTAAGTACTGCATTTTTGACCTTTTCGGTGACTATGAGGAATACTCCAATTCTTCTACGGGATTCTTGTCCACAGTTGTAGATTTAATGGTCATCTGAATTAAATTCACCCATTCCCATCCATCTTAGTTTACTGATTCCTAAGATGTCTAGTCAAGGCTATGGTTTTTCCAATGGTCATGTATGGATGTGAGAGTTGGACTGTGAAGAAAGCTGAGCACCAAAGAATTGATGCTTTTGACCTGTGGTGTTTGAGAAGACTCTGGAGGGTCCCTTGGACTACCAGGAGATCCAACCAGTCCATTCTAAAGGAGATCAGTCCTGGGTGTTCTTTGGAAGGACTGATGCTAAAGCTGAAAGTCCAATACTTTGGCCACCTCATGTGAAGAGTTGACTCATTGGAAAAACTCTGATGCTAGGAGGGATTGGGGGCAGGAGGAAAAGGGGACGACAGAGGGTGAGATGGCTGGATGGCATCACCAACTCAAAGGACGTGAATTTGAGTGAACTCTGGGAGTTGATGATGGACAGGGAGGCCTGGCGTGCTGCAATTCATGGGGTCGCAAAAAGTCAGACACGACTGAGTGACTGAACTGAAGATGTCAGTTTTCACCCCTGCCATCTCCTCTTAACCATGTCCAATTTACCTTAATTCACGGGCCTAGCATTGCAAGTTCCTATGGAATATTGTTCTTTACAGTTATCAGACATTACTGTCACCAGCAGACACATCCACAACTGAACATCATTTCCGCTTTGGCCCAGCCACTTCTTTCTGAAGCTATTAGTAATTGCCCTCTACTCTTGCCAGTAGCATATTTGACATCTTCCAACCTAGGAGGCTCATCTTCCAGTGTCATATCTTTTTTCCATTTCATACTGTTCATGGGGTTCTCACAGCAAGAATACTGAAGTGGTTTTCCATTCCCTCCTCCAGTGGACCATGTTTTGTCAGAACTCTTCACTATGACCTGTTCATCATAGGTGGCCCCACACATCATGACTCATAGGTCCACTGAGTTACACAAGCCCCTTTGCCACAACAAGGCTGTGATCCATGAAGGGGAAACAGAATAGAGAGCCCCCAAATAAACTCACACACCTACAATTTATTAATCTTTGACAAAGGAGGAAAGACTACACAATGAATGAAAGATAGGTACGTCGTGTTGGGAAAGATGGACAACCACCATAAACTAATGAAGTTAGAACATGTTCTCCCACCATACTCAAAAATAAACCCAAAATGGCTTACAGACTTACATATAAGACATAACACCATAAAACTCCTAGAAGAGAATATACGCAAAACATTATCTGACATAATTCATAGCATGTTTTCTTAAGTTGGTCTCCCAGAGCAAAAAAATAAGCAAATAAAAGCAAAAATAAGGAAATAGGACCTAATTTAACTGGTAACCTTTTACACAGCAAGGGAAACCATAAGCAAAATGAAGACAGTCCACAGAATGGGAGAAAATATGAACAAAAAATGCAACCAACAAGGGATTAATCTCCAAAATAAAAACAGCTCATGTAGCTTTGTGTCAAACAAACAATGGGTACCTTATTTTTGACAAAATAGGCAAGAATACATAATGGGGCAAAGACAGCCTTGTCAATTAATGGTGCTGGGAAACTCGACAACTACATGTAAAAGAATGAAATTAGAACACTTCTTAACACCACACACAAAGATAAACTCAAAATGGATTAAAGACCTAAATTTAAGACCAGAAACTATAAAACTCTTAGAAGAAATCGTAGGCAGAACACTCAATGACATAAATCAAAGCAAGATCCTCTATGACCCACCTCCTAGAGTAATGGAAATAAAAACAAAAGTAAACAAGCGAGATCTGATTAAACTTAAAAGCTTTTTGCACAGCAAAGGAAACTATAAGCAAGGTAAAAAGACAACCCTCAGAATGGGAGAAAATAATAGCAAATGAAACAACTGACAAAGGATTAATTTCCAAAATATACAAGCAGCTCATATAACTAAATACCAGAAAAACAAACAGCCCAAACAAAAAGTGGGAAAAAGAGCTAAATAGACATTTCTCCAAAGGAGACATACAGGTGGCTAATAAACATATGAAAAGATGTTTAACATCGTTCATTATTAGAGAAATGCACATCAAAACTATAGTAAGATATCACCTCACACCAGTCATAATGATCATCATCAAAAAGTCTACAAACAATAAATGCTGGAGAGGGTATGGAGAAAAGGGAATGCTCTTGCACTGTTGGTGGGAACATAAATTGATACAGCATTATGGAAGACGGTATGGAGATTCCTTAAAAAACTAGGAATAAAACTACCCAGCAATCCCACTCTTAGGCATATACCCTGAGGAAACCAAAATTGAAAAGGACACATGTATCCCATTGTTCACTGCAGCACTATTTACAATAGCTAGAACTTGGAAACAACCTAGATGTCCGTTGATAGATGAATGGATAAAGAAGTTGTGGTACATATACACAATGGAATATTACTCAGCCATAAAAAGAAACACATTTGAGTCAGTTCTAATGAGATGGATGAACCTAGAGTCTATTATACAGAGTGAAGAAAGCCAGAAATAGAAAGATAAATAATGTATTCTAATACATATATACAGAATCTAGAAGAATTTATTTACAGGGCTGGAATGGAGAAACAGACATACAGAATAGACTTACTGACGTGGGGAGGGGGAGGAGAGGGTGAGATGCATGGAAAGAGTAACATGGAAACTTATATTACCATATGTAAAATAGATAGCCAACAGGAATTTGCTGTGTGGCTCAGGAAACTCAAACAGGGTCTCTGTGTCAATCTAGAAGGGTGGGATGGGGAGGGATAAGGGAAGGAGGGGATATATGTATACCTATGGCTGACTCATGTTGAGGTATGACAGAAAACAACAAAATCCTGTAAAGCAATTATCCTTCAATTAAAAAATAATTTTTTAAAAAAGCCCAATCAAAAAATGGGCAGAAGGTCTAAACAGATATTTATCTGAAGAATACATTCAGTTCAGTTCCATTCAGTCGCTCAGTCATGTCCAACTCTTTGCGATCCCATGAATTGCAGCACACCAGGCCTCCCTGTCCATCACTAACTCCCAGAGTTCACTCAGATTCATGTTCATCGAGTCAGTGATGCCATCCAGCGATCTCATCCTCTGTCGTCCCCTTCTCCTCCTGCCCCCAATCCCTCCCAGCATCAAAGTCTTTTCCAATGGGTCAACTCTTTGTATGAGGCGGCCAAAGTACTGGAGTTTCAGCTTTAGCATCATTCCTTCCAAAGAAATCCCAGGACTGATCTCCTTCAGAATGGACTGGTTGGATCTCTTTGCAGTCCAAGGGACTCTCAAGAGTCTTCTCCAACACCACAGTTCAAAAGCATCAATTCTTTGGTGCTCAGCTTTCTTCACAGTCCAACTCTCACATTCATACATGATCACTGGAAAAACCATAGCCTTGACTAGACAGACCTTAGTCAGCAAAGTAATGTTTCTGCTTTTCAATATGCTATCCAGGTTGGTCATAACTTTTCTTCCAAGGAGTAAGCATCTTTTAATTTCATGGCTTCAGTCACCATCTGCAGTACAGATGGCCAAAAAGCACATGAAGTGATGTTTAACATCACTAATTATTAAAGCAATGCAAGTCAGATCTACAGTGAGGTATCACTTTACACTTGTCAGAATGGCCATCAACAGAATTCACAAACAACAAATGCTAGAGAAGGTGTGAAAAGCAAGGAACACTTATACACTCTTGGCGAGAATGCAAATTGGTGCAGTCACTATGGAAAATAGTATGGAGGTTCAATTTTTTTAAAAGACTTGCATAGAATGTTGTATAGAAACTTGAGTGAAAATAGTCCAAAACTGGAAACAATCCAAATGTTTATCATCAAGTAAACAAATAAATTGTATTTATTCATACAATGAAATAGTACTTAACAATTAAGTGAATCAAAGTACTGATACATGCAACAACATGGATGATAAACATCATGATGAGTGAAAGAAGTCAGGAAAAAAAGTATCTGCTTTCATCCATTTACATGAAGCTCAAAGACAGCAAAACTAAGCTGTGATGTAGATGTCAGGACAGTTCTTGCCTTGGAAAAATGGGGTTTAACTCAGTTTAACATGACATGTGGGAGTGACATGTGGGAACTTCTTGGGATAATGGAAATGTTCTCTATCAGTTGAGATGGCAGTTACGTGGGTGTATAAACAAATAAACAATAATTGTAGGTAGATAGATACAAAGTAAAATACAAAATGGAAAGCAAACTTGTAAATTTCCTGAGTAGAAAAAAAACATTAATCTTATTTCTAGACAATAGGTAAAAACAACCTAGGCCACTTCTTATAATGTCTCTGAAGAGTATAGTGAAGTATTAGTCATTCAGTCATGCCCAACACTTTGAGACCCCTTGGACTGGCAGGCTCCAGTCCATGGGATTTCCCAGGCAAGAATACTGGAGCGGGTTGCCATTTCCTTCTCCAGGGGATCTTCCTGACCCAGAGATTGAACCTGAGTCTCCCGCATTAAAGGCAGACTCTTTACCCTAAAGAGAATAAATGAAACTTAGACCGTCACTCACAATTGGCAGAAAACTCTAAACTATATAACAAATCATTGTAAATCATAAGCAGCCTCTGCATTCACACTATGTAAATTGTCCTCTGTGTCTCATTCCTTTGTTAGAGAGACTCAGCTTCACAAACTGCTCTTGTATGCATAATAAATGCTTACTAAATACGATTTTACTAATCTGGTGGTTCTAATTTTGCTATTTTGGCGTTACAGGTATATAAACACACAAATAGGACAAATAAAGCATACTTGTTAACTACATGACACTTATGTTCTACTAGTTTGCAAACTGAGCTAGAGAATCAATGGGATGAGGAACAGCATTCCCCAACCCTTCTGATCCCATAAAAGTAAGATGATTACATTACATGTTCTTAGGAACAGATGTATTTTTAATGCTCTTTATTGGATATAGATACCAGAAAAAAGAAAGAAAACAATGATACCAATAACCATCTTCCCAACTCCTTATTTGGCTCAATTAAGGCCCTTTTCCAGGCCCAGCATCCTCTCTGGGAACTAGTGCAACAAGAAGAAGAGGTTAAAGACAAGATGGCAGGGTAAAAGAGATCACCTCCTCTCATGTAAACATCAAAATCACAACTAACTGCTGAATGATCATTCAAAAAAAGAAAGAAAAAATACTGGAACCTACCAAAAGGGGATATACTACATTCACAGACAAAGAAGCCACAATGAGAGGCAGGAGGAACACATTTATGATACAATCAAATCCCATACCAGCCAGGAGGCCAACCCACAAACTGGAAAATAAATATATCACAGAGGTTCTCCTCAAAGGAATAAGAATTCTGTGCCCCACATCAGGTTCTTCCAGTCTAGGGGTCTGGCACTGGGAAGAGGATCCCCCAGGCCAGTGGGGTTGATCACAGGAATTACACAGGACTGGAACTCCAGTCTTGGAGGGTGCATACTAGGTTTCATGCACACTAGGAACTGAAAGAAAAGCATTGACTTCAGAGGAGCCTGGGCCAGACCTATCTGCTGGTCTTGGAGGGTCTCACAGGGTGCAGGAGCAGCTATGACTTTCTGTGGGGACAAGGACACAGGTGGAAATCGTACTAGGGAATATTCATAAGTGTGAGCCCTCCTGCTGACTGCCATTTTGACAGCAAAATCTGGCGACAAAAAGCATCCTCAGTACTGGAGTGCCTCAGGCCAAGCAACCAACAGAGCAGGACCACAGCCCCACCCATCAGAAAACAGGCTGCCTAAAATATTCCTGAGTCCACAACCACCTCTAAATGAATTCCTTAACACAGCCCTGCCCATCAGAGGGACACAACCCAGCTCCATCCACCAGTGGGCAAGCACAAGTCCATCCCACCAGGAAGCCTGCAGAAGACCCTTAGATCAGCTTCACCCACTGGGAGCAAACATAAGAAGCAAGAGGAAATACAATCCTGCAGCCTGTGGAAGAGAGACTGCAAACAGAGAAAGGTAAATGAAATGAGACGGCAGAAGAAGGAACGAGATAAAACCCCAGAACAACTTATTGAAGTGGCAATAGGCAATATACCAGTATTGAAAAGGAATTCAGAGTAATGATAGTGAAGAAGATCCAAGATTTTGGAAAAAAGACTGGAGGCACAGATACACGACATGTTTGATAAAGGAGATATAAAGAGCAAACAGAGTCAAGCAACACAATAACTGAAATGAAAAATACACTAGAAGGAATCAATAGCAAAATAAGTGAGGCCGAAGAATGGACAAGTGAGCCAGAAGACAAAAGAGTGGAAATTACTGCTGCAGAACAAAGTACAGAGAAAAGAATGAAAAGAAATGAAGACATTTTAAGGGACCTTTGGGACAACGTTACATGCACCAACATTCAAATTTTAGGAATTGTAGGAAAAGAAAGAAAGATAGAAAGAAAGAAAGAAAGAGAGGACCAGAGAAAATACCTGAAGAGGCAAGAGCTGAAATTTTCCATAATGTGGGAAACAGTCACCCAAGTATAGGAAGCATAGAGAGTCCCAGGCCAGATAAACCCAAGGAGGAACACCCCAAGACACATAGTAATCAAACTGGAAAAAATTAAAAGCAAAGAAAAAGTATTACAAGCAACAAATAACATACAAAGGACCTCCTAGGAGATTATCAACTTGATTTCTCAACAGAAACTCTACAGGCTAGAAGGAAGTAGCACAATACATTTAAACTGATGAAAGGGGAAAACCTGCAGCCACAAATACTCTTCCCAGATGCTTTAAGAGGATTGGTCTCAAGATGATGGGGTAGAGGGATGTGAGCCTACCCTCTTCTTACAAAAGCACCAAAATCACAACTGCTGAACAACCACTAGCCAAAAATGCTGGAACCTACCCCCGCCCCCCAAAAAATACCCTGCATCCAAAAACAAAAAAGAAGCCACAACAACCTGGTAAGAGGGGTGCTATCATGATAAAATCAGTTCCCATCCCCACCAGATGGGCCATCCACAAACCAAAAAACTATTATACCACAGAAATTATCCCACAAAAGTGGAAGTTCTGAGCCCCATGTCAGGCTTCTCAGCCTAGGGGTCCAGCAACAGGTGGAGTGCCCAGAGAATCTGGCTTTGAAGGCCAGAAAGGTTTGATTGCAGGACTTCCACAGGACTTGGGGAAACAGAAACTCCATTCTTGGAAAATACATGAAGTCTCATGTGTATGAGGACTCAAGGGAAAAAAGCAGTGATCCCATAAGAGATGGGGCCAGGCCTATCTGCTAGCATTGGAGGGCCTCTTACAGAGGTAGGGAGCTGTGGCTCACTGTGGGGACAAAGACACTGGCAGCAGTAGTTCAGAAACATACTCACTGACTTGGGCCCTCCCAGAGGATACTATTAGCCCAACCAGAGCTTATAGGCTTCAGTGCTGGGTCACCTCAGGTTAAACAACTAACGTGGTGAGAACACATCATCAAGCAAGTAGATAAAAGTTTTATTGAGCACTGCCCTGCCCACAAGAGGGATAAGACTGAGCTCTACCTACCAACAGTCCCTCCCATCAAGAGGCTTGCACAAGCCTCTTAGACAGCTTCATCCACTAGAGGGCAAACAGCAGAAGTAAGAACTATAATCCTGCAGCCTTGGAACAGAAACTACATCATAGCAAATTAGAAAAAGAAAAAAAGAAATTACAGAGGAATATGCCCCAGATGAAAAAATAAGATAAAATCTAGAAAAACAACTAAGTGAAGTGGAGACAGGCAATTCAAAAAATAAGAATTCAGAATAATGATAGTGAAGATGATCCAGGGTCTCAGGAAAAGAATGGAGGCAAGGATTGAGAAGACGCAAGAAACATTAGCAAACACCTAGAAGAAATAAAAAACAGAGGTGAATAATACAATACCTGAAATGAAAAACGCACTAGAAGGAATCAATAGCAGAATAACTGAGGCAGAAAAATGTATAAGTGACCCGGAGGACAGAATGGGGGAAACCACAGTCACAGAGGAGAATAAAGAAAAAGAATGAGAAGAAATTAAGACAATTTAAGAGATGCTTGCTCCTTAGAAAAAAAGCTATGACCAAACTAGATAGCATATTAAAAAGCAGAGACATTACTTTGCCAACAAAGGTCTTTCAAGTCAAAGCTATGGTTTTTCCAGCAGTCATGTGTGGATGTGAGATTTGGACTATAAAGAAGGCTGAGCACCAAAGAATTGGTGCTTTTGAACTGTGGTGTTGAAGAAGACTCTTTAGAGTCTCTTGGACAGCAAGGCGATCAAGCCAGTCAATCCTAAAGGAAATCAGTCCTGAATATTCATTAGAGGGACTGATGTTGAAGCTGAAACTCCAATACTTTGGCCATCTGATGTGAAGAACTGACTCATTGGAAAAGACCCTAATGCTGGGAAAGACTGAAGGCAGGAGGAGAAGGGGCCGACAGAGGATGAGATGGTCAGATGGCATTATCAACTTGACAAACGTGAGTTTGAGCAAGCTCCAGGTGTTGGTGATGGACAGGGAAGCCTGGTGTGCTGCACTCCATGGGGTCGCAAAGAATCATACATGACTGAACGACTGAACTGAACTGAACTGAAGAGACCTGTGAGACAACATTAAATGCACCAACATTCACATTATAGGGGTCCCAGGAGAAGAGAGAGAGAGAAAGGACATGAGAAAACATTTGAAGAGATGATATCTATGAAGGAAGTTTACAGCTATCCAATCTTACCTTGGGAAGCAAGAAAAATGTCAAATAAACCACCTAACATCACACTTAAAGCAACTAGAGAAAGAACAAATGAAATCTAAAATTACTAGAAGGAAAGAAATCATAAAGATAATGGCAGAAATGAATGAAATAGAGATGAAGAAAGCAACAGGAAAGATCAATGTAACTAAAACAGGTTCTTTGAAAAGATAAACAAAACTCATAAACCCTTCACCAGACTCATCAAGATAAAAAGAGAGAGGACTCAAACCAATGAAATTAAAAATGAAAAAGGAGAAGTTACAACAAACACCACAGAAATACAAAAGATCATAAGAGACTACTCAGTTCAGTTCAGTTAAGCCGCTCAGTCGTGTCTGACTCTTTGCGACCCCATGAATTACAGCATGCCAGGCCTCCCTCTCCATCACCAACTCCCAGAGTTCACTCAGACTCACCTCCATCGAGTCAGTGATGCCATCCAGCCATCTCATCCTCTGTCATCCACTTCTCCTCCTGCGCCCAATCCCTCCCAGCATCAGAGTCTTTTCCAATGGGTCAACTCTTCTCATGAGGTGGCCAAAGTACTGGAGTTTCAGCTTCTGCATGATTCCTTCCAAAGAAATCCCAGGGCTGATCTCCTTCAGAATGGACTTGTTGGATCTCCTTGCAGTCCAAGGAACTCTCAAGAGTCTTCTCCAACACCACAGTTCAACAACTATATGCCAATAAAATGGACAACCTAGAAAAAACGGGCAAATTCTTAGAAAGGTACAATCTCCCATGACAGAATCAGAAAGAAATAAAAAATATGAACAAGTACTGAAATTGTAACTGTGATTACAACTCCCAATAAACAAAAGTCCAGGACCAAATGGCTTCCAAGGCAGATTCTATCCAACATTTAGAGAAGAGCTAATATCTATCCTTTTGAAATATTTTCAAAAAATTGCAGAGGAAGGAAGACTCCCTAAATCATTCTGTAAGTCCACCATCACCCTGATATCAAAACCAGACAAATATATCACATACACACACACACACACACACACACACACAAATAAGCCAACATCACTGGTAAATATAGACACAAAAATCCTCAACAAAACACTAGCAAACCAAATCCAACAATACATTTTAAAAATCACAATAATGACTTATGATTTAAGTGTGATTTATCCCAGAGACATGAGCATTTTTCAATATCTGCAAATCAATCAGTGTCATAAACCACATCAACAAATTAAAGAATAAAAACCATATGATCATCTCAATATATGCAGAAAAAACTTTTGACAAAATTCAACACTCATTTATGATTTAAAAAAAAACTCTTCAGAAAGTGCTTATACCTCAGGAATATACCTCAATATAACAAAGGCCACATACAGCAGGAGGAAAAGTGGACAACAGAGGATGAGATGGCTGGATGGCATCATTGACTCGATGGATGCAAGTCTGAGTGAACTCTGGGAGTTGGTGATAGACAAGGAAGCCTGGTATGCTGCAATTCATGGGGTTGCAAAGGCCACATACAGCAAACCTTCATACTCAACAGTGAAAAACTGAAAGCATTTCCTCTAAATCAGGAACAAGACAAGGATGTCTGCTTTCAACATAGGTTTGGAAGTGCTAGCCAAGGCAACCAGAGAATCAAAGGAAATAAAAGGAATCCAAATTGGAAAAGAAGTAAAATTGTCACTGTTTGCAGATGACATGATAGTACACATATAAAGCCCTAAAGACACTGTCAGAAAACTAACAGAACTCATCAGTAAATTAGGTAAAATTGCAGGCTATAAAATTAACACTCAGAAATATCTTGCATCCCTATACACTAACAATAAAAGATCAGAACGAGAAATTAAAGAAACAGTTCCATTTACCATTGCATCAAGAAGAATAAAATACCTAGGAATAAGTCTACTTAAGGGTATAAAAGATCTGTACTCTGAATACTATATGTCACTGATGAAAATAATTAAATATGATATAAATAGGTGAAAAGATACACCATGTTGTTGATTGGAAGAATTAATATTGTCAAATGACTATACTTCCCAAGGCAATCTACAGATTCAATGGAATCTTTATTAAATTGCCCATGCATTTTTTTCACAGAATTAGAACAAAAGCACTTTTAACTTGTATGAAAATACCAAAGACCCTGAATAGCCAAAGCAATCCTGAGAAAGAAAAACAGAGCTGGAGAAATCAGGCTCCCTTACTTCAGAATATATTATAAAACTACAATAAACAGAACAGTACAGAACTGGCACAAAGACAGACTTATAGATCAATAGACAGGATAGAAAGCCTAGGAATAAACCCTGGCACCCATGGCCAATTAATCTACAACAAAGGGGATAAGAGTATAAAATGGAGAAAAGATAGTTTCTTCAATAAGTGGGGCTGGGGAAAATGAACAGCCTTATGTAAAAGAATGAAATCAAAACATTCCCTAACAGCATATACAAAAATAAATTCAAAACCTAAACTCTTAAAGGAAAACATAGGCAGAACACTCTTTGACATAAGTTGAAGCATTTCTTTTTGGATCCATCTCATAGAGTAGTGAAAAAATAAACAAATGGGATCTAATTAAATGCAAAAGCTTTTGCACAACACAGGAAACCAGAAACAAAATGAAAAGGTGACTCACAAAATGGGAGAAAATATTTGCAAATTATGCAATCAACAAGGGATTAATCTCCAAAATATATAAACAGTTCATGCAGCTCTATGTCAAAAAAAATAAACAACCCATTCAGAAAGTGGGCAGAGATCTAAACAGACACTTTTCCAAAAAAGACTTTCAGATGACCAAAAAGCACATAAAACATGCTTAGAATTGCTTATTACTACAATGAGTCAAGCAGTAAGAACGGCCATCACCAAGGTGATGGAATTCCAGTTGAGCTGTTTCAAATCCTGAAAGATGATGCTGTGAAAGTGCTGCATTCAATATGCCAGCAAATTTGGAAAACTCAGCAGTGGCCACAGGACTGGAAAAGGTCAGTCTGCTTTCCAATTCCAAAGAAAGGCAATGCCAAAGAATGCTCAAACTACCGCACAATTGCACTCATCTCACACACTAGTAAAGTAATGCTCAAAATTCTCCAAGCCAGGCTTCAGCAATATGTAAACTGTGAACTTCTGATGTTCAAGCTGATTTTAGAAAAGGCAGAGGAACCAGAGATCAAATTGCCAACATCCGCTGGATCATAGAAAAAGCAAGAAAGTTCCAGAAAAACATCCATTTCTGCTTTATTGACTATGCCAAAGCCTTTGACTGTGTGGATCACAATAAACTGTGGAAAATTCTGAAAGAGATGGGAATCCCAGACCACCTGACCTGCCTCTTGAGAAATCTGTATGCAGGTCAGGAAGCAACAGTTAGAACTGGACATGGAACAACAGACTGGTTCCAAATAGGAAAAGGAGCACGTCAAGGATGTATATTGTCACCCTGTTTGTTTAACTTATATGCAGAGTACATCATCAGAAACGCTGGACTGGAAGAAACAGAAGGTGGGATCAAGATTGCCGGGAGAAATATCAATAACCTCAGATATGCAGATGACACTACCCTTATGGCAGAAAGTGAAAAGGAGCTAAAGGGCCTCTTGATGAAGGTGAAAGAGGAGAATGAAAAAGTTGGCTTAAAGCTCAACATTCAGAAAACGAAGATCATGGCATCCAGTCCCATCACTTCATGGGAAATAGATGGGGAAACAGTGGAAACAGTGTCAGACTTTATTTTGGGGGGCTCCAAAATCATTGCAGATAGTGACTGCAGCCATGAAATTAGAAGATGCTTACTCCTTGGAAGAAAAGTTATGACCAACCTAGATAGTATATTCAAAAGCAGAAACATTACTTTGCCAACTAAGGTCCGCTTAGTCAAGGCTATAGTTTTTCCTGTGGTCACGTATGGATGTGAGAGTTGGACTATGAAGAAGGCTGAGCGCCGAAGAATTGATGCTTTTGAACTCTGGTGTTGGAGAAGACTCTTGAGAGTCCCTTGGACTGCAAAGACATCCAACCAGTCCATTCTGAAAGAGATCAGCCCTGGGATTTCTTTGGAAGGAAAGATGCTAAAGCTGAAACTCCAGTACTCTGGCCACCTCATGCAAAGAGTTGACTCATTGGAAGAGACTCTGATGCTGGGAGGGATTGGGGGCAGGAGGAGAAGGGGACGACAGAGGATGAGATGGCTGGATGGCATCACGGACTCGATGGACGTGAGTCTGAGTGAACTCCGAGAGATGGTGATGAACAGGGAGACCTGGCGTGCTGCGATTCATGGGGTCGCAAAGAGTCGGACATGACTGAGCAACTGAACTGAACTGAAAAAAAAAAATACAAACAATAAATGTTGGAGAGGATGTAGAGAAAAGGGAACCATCCTGCACTGTTGGTGGGAATGTAAGTCATTACAGCTACTATGGAGAACTGTATGGAGGTTTCTTAAGAAATTAAAAGTATAGCTACCATATGATCCAGTAAGGGCTTCCCAGGTGGTGCTAGGGCTAAAAAATCCGCCTGCCTATGCATGACACATAAGAGATGTGGGTTTGACCCCTGGGTTGGGAAGATACCCTGGAGGGCATGGAAACCCACTCCAGTATTCCATGGACAGAGGACCCTGTGAGATATAGTCCATAGGGCTGAACAGAGTCAGACAAGGCTGAAGAAACTTAGCACGCATGCAGACACACGACCCAGCAATCTCACTCCTGGGCGTGTATCTTGGGGAAAAAGATATAATTTGAAAAGATACACGCACCCCTATGTTCATTTACAAAAGCCAGGACACAGAAGCAATCTCGCTATCCACTAACAGATGAATGAATATAGAAGATGTGGTGCATATATACAATGGAATGTGATTCTGCCATTACAAAGAATGAATAAAGCCATTTCAGCAACATGCATGCACCTCAAGATTGTCACACTAAATGAAGTGAGTCAGACAAAGCCAAATATCAGATGCTATCACTTACAATGGAATCTTTAAAAAAAATGATACAAATGAACTTATTTACAAAACAGAAACAGACTCACAGACTTAGAAAACTAACTTATGGTTACCAAAAGGGGAAGGTGGAGAAAGGGATAAATTAGTAGTCTGAGATTAACATATATACACTACTGTATATAAGATAAATATTATATATCTAATCAATGAGGACCTATTGTATAGCACAGGAAACTATTCAATACTCTGTAAAAACCTATACACTAAAAGAATCTGAAAAAGAATAGATACATGTACAGCTGAATCATTTTGCTGTGCACTTGAAAATAAAATTATAAATTAACTCTGCTGCTAAGTCACTTCAGTCATGTCCGACTTTGTGCGACCCCATAGACAGCAGCCCACCAGGCTCCCCCTTCCCTGGGATTCTCCAGGCAAGAACACTGGAGTGGGTTGCCATTTCCCTCTCCAGGGCATGAAAGTGAAAAGTGAAAGTGAAGTCACTCAGTCGTGTCTGTCTCTTCATGACCCCATGGACTGCAGCCTACCAGGCTCCTCATCCATGGGAATTTCCAGGCAAGAGTACTGGAGTGGGGTGCCATTGCAATTAACTCTACTCCAATATAAAATAAATTCTTTAAAAATAAAATACAAACTTGTATGGATAAAAGCTTTTTA
>SJYW01027140.1:467325-508147 GCA_006410735.1 Raphicerus campestris
CATATTTCTTTTACTAAATAATCTATCATCTCATCTTCTTTCCTTGATTATTTTATTCTCTGTTATCTCAAATTCCTTGAGTGCTAATTATCCCATTTATTGTCTCCTGACTCTCTCCTTTGTCAACAAAGTTCTGCCTAGTCAAAGCTATGGTTTTTCCAGTAGTCATGCATGGATATGAAAGTTGGACTATAAAGAAAGCTGAGTGCCTAAGAACTGATGCTTTTGAACTGTGGTGTTAGAGAAGACTCTTAAGAGTCGCTTGGACTGCAAGGAGATCCAACCAGTAAATCCTAAGGAAAATCAGTCCTGAATATTCATTGGAAAGACTGATGTTGAAGCTGAAACTCCAATACTTTGGCCACCTGATGTGAAGAGCTGACTCATTAGAAAAGACCCTGATGCTGGGAAAGATTGAAGGTGGGAAGAGAAGGGAGTGACATCAACTTCATGTAAAAGAAAGGTAGATGGCATCACCGATTTGATGGACATGAGTTTGAGTAAGCTCCAGGAGTTGATGGGCAGGGGAGCCTGGCATGCTGCAGTCCATGGGGTTGCAAAGAGTCAGACATGACTGAGTGACTGAATTGAACTGACTGACTCTCCCTTACAGCGGATCATTTCCTCACGTAGTCTGTAATTTTTAATTGTGAACATGTCTTTAGCAGATACATTGGTTCTTTTGATGTTCCACTTGCTTTGCGCTATAAAACTGCCTCAAAGAAAGATTTTGTGCTTGCTTCCGGTCTAGCTCTCAGAGATTCCATCCCATTCATGATATATTTTCATACTGGTTTCTGGGCTTGGGATTCTCATACCTCATGGACAATATCAATTCAGATCTTACATCTCTGCTTGGGGTTTTAATTTCTCAGTGGAGACTCCTCTTTATGCACAAAGTGCCAAGGGCACTAGCTTCCCTGACGTCACTGGTGTGTTGTGTCTAACACTCTCTTCACAGAGGGACCAGACGTCTAGGACTCTGCTTTGAAGCAGCAATCTTGGTTCCAGTTCCCCACCTGGTGTGAGCCCTCAATCATGACCTTTATTCCTATATGGTTGCTAAGATGCCAGCCCAGAGCCATTAAGACATGTGTCTGGCCCCAGTGCCCCAGGGGCTTGGATGTCATCCCATACACATATTGCTCTAGTTTTGATTTCTACCTTCTGTTCTGATGCCTCAGCATTTCCTTTTCAAGCTTATATGTATTTTAAATTTTTTGCATCTTATCCAGAAATCCTATGGTTTGTAAGAGTTCTGTGGGATTCTTGGAACTCTAAAAGGGGAAGAGTTGTCTCAGCTGGATCTCCCAAGAGATTTTCTGGACAAGATCATCTCAGATTATTAAATTAACACACCTGGTGCATCGCCCTCATTTTGAGGAAAGTCACTAGAGATTCGTTATTAACAACACATCAGTTCAGTTCAGTCACTCAGTCGTGTCCGACTCTTTGCGACCCCATGAATCGCAGCACACCCAGCCTCCCTGCTCATTACCATCTCTTGGAGTTCACTCAGACTCATGTCCATCGAGTCCGTGATGCCATTCAGCCATCTCATCCTCTGTCGTCCCCTTCTCCTCCTGCCCCCAATCCCTCCCAGCATCAGAGTCTTTTCCAGTGAGTCAACTCTTTGCATGAGGTGGCCAAAGTACTGGAGTTTCAGCTTTAGCATCATTCCTTCCAAAGAAATCCCAGGGCTGATCTCCTTCAGAATGGACTGGTTGGATCTCCTTGCAGTCCAAGGGACTCTCAAGAGTCTTCTCCAACACCACAGTTCAAAAGCATCAATTCTTCGGCACTCAGCCTTCTTCACCGTCCAACTCTCACATCCATACATGACCACAGGAAAAACCATAGCCTTGACTAGACGGACCTTAGTCAGCAAAGTAATGTCTCTGCTTTTGAATATAGTATCTAAGTTGGTCATAACTTTTCTTCCAAGGAGTAAGCGTCTTCTAATTTCATGACTGCAGTCACCATCTGCAGTGATTTTGGAGCCCCCAAAAATAAAGTCTGACACTGTTTCCACTGTTTCCCCATCTATTTCCCATGAAGTGATGAGATTGGATGTCATGATCTTCGTTTTCTGAATGTTGAGCTTTAAGCCAACTTTTTCACTCTCCTCTTTCACTTTCATCAAAAGGCTTTTTAGCTCCTCTTCACTTTCTGCCATAAGGGTGGTGTCATCTGCATATCTGAGGTTATTGATATTTCTCCCGGCAATCTTGATTCCAGCTTGTGCTTCTTCCAGCCCAGCGTTTCTCATGATGTACTACTCTGCATAAAAGTTAAATAAGCAGTGTGACAATATACAGCCTTGACATACTCCTTTTCTTATTATTCAGCAATAAAAGAAATAAACTATTGATTCATGAACAGCCTAATAGCTAAGTGGAAAAAAAGTTAATCTCAAAATGTACACACTACATGATTCTATTTATATAACATTCTCAAATGACAGAACTATAGAGCAGGACAGACCGGTAGTTGCTGGGGACAGAAATGGAGAGGCGAGGTAGGGGTGTGACTACAGAGAGGTGATACAAGGGAGCTCTTTTGTGATGATGGGGTTTTTTATACTTTACTGTGCCTGAATACACAGTAAACACTAGTAGGTATTCACTATTATTATTTTTTTGTAAAGCGTTTTCCCCCACAATAATTACAGTAAAGATATTTTTACCATGTATTTTTCTTCTCTTCCATACACACATCCTCTGGCTATCCATCAAATGATGTAACTGAAGGAAGAGAATATGATTATCTGAAAAACAACATGAAAATGAGTATTTCATTCTCAGGCAAAGTTAGCAGTTATTTTAATAGAAGAATCACTTGCATGGGAACCTGTCTTCATTTTCCATGAACTCTGAAGCTTTTCATCTTTTCTTGATAATGTTAACATGAAGAAAATTCCTTCAGTGATTTGTTTTGTATGCCTGAGACTACAGCTACTGGCGTCTCATAGATCTGTGTCTTGACAATGGTGATACTGTGGTGGCGTTTACTGAGACACACACAAACACACACATAGATTATTGCAAGGTACAGTAAAAACTACAGACTTTATTCAATTTTTAATGGTCAGAACTGAATAAGGTCTGCAGTCTAGTTAACAGTGTTATACCAATGTCAGTGCCCTGGTTTTGAGATTGCACACTGCAGTTATATAAGACGTTACCGTTGGGGGAAGCAGACAATCCCACAAGGATTTACAATTTTTGCAACTTCCTGTTAATTATTTCAAAATTAAAAGTTAAAAACAGCATAGGACAAGACACGTGCCGAGATCATTACCGCCACCAACCACAAACTTGGTGGACCTGTGCGTGACGCACCAAGTGTCCTCGTTGGAATTCCTGCCACTCTGACCAACCAGTAGTTCCTCTCTGGTTTTAATAACAAAGAGCTGTCCTTTTTCCTCCTAGCCAAAAATAGTAACAATAATCCCCACCATTCAGGGGCATGATATACATCTTTAGGAGCAAAGCTCGTCCACCTGGTCCTGCTGACCTACAGGGAGCAGTTTCGTCCCTCTGAGGCATAAACAATAAGTGAGCCCCACCAGGTGCCCGGGACTGCGCTCACTGCCAAGTGGAAAACAGACTGAAGAAGATGCAGGGAAGTGGGTTGGAGGCCACTGCAGAGTCCAGGAGAGAGAGAATGATGACTTGGCCCAGTGGTCACAAGGAGAGGAGATAAAAGGGTGAGTTTGAGACCCATCTGAAAGGTAAGGTAAACAGAACGTGGGGTTGTTTGGATGTGGGCAGTTATGCAAAGAGGTGTCCAGGGTGACCTCCAGGTAAACTCTGGCAACACGTGTGACAAGAGCAAGGGGAGGAACCAGCACTGACCAGTCCTCACTTGGGTACCCAGAAGCCCCCACCCCTCTGGACTCTTTTCCCTGTTTCAGCTGCTTGCAGTCAGTGGCCTTTTGGAGGTGCTGCTAAGGTGATAAAAACTAGGAGGGATGGCCCTGGAAAGCTCCACCCCAGGGCAGCTCTGTTTGGGGCCATGCTTGTGCAAACCTGGGAACACTCCAGCACTCAGCTCCAGGCGGGCAGCCCCAGCCAGCTCACAGAGGGGAAGGGACTAGATGAAGCAACTGGAGGGGAGAACAGGAAGAGGGGCAGATGGGACAGGAGAGAGCAAGTTCAAGTGTGGGACCAGCTGATACGTCCGGTGGGTGAGTCCAAAGCTCAAAGGTGGAGACACAAAGGGCCATCAGCCTATAGATGGTCTTACTGTCACAGCTGGACAGCTTTGTCTGGGGATGGTTTAGAGTAAGAAGCAAAGCGAACCAAGGACTGAGGCTCATTTTAAAACTGTGTAAAGGAAGAAAAGGTAGAAAGAGAGGCTGAGAAGGAGCAGTCAACAGAGTAGAAAGAAACATAGTAGGTTCCTTCTCAAGGAGACCAAGAGAATAAAGGGAGAAACTCTCCAGAGTTAGAACCACCAGAACAGATCTGGCCTCCAGAGGGTCTGTGAGCTGAGAGATTCCATGGAGGGTCTGTGAGCTGAGAAACAAGAGGTCACAGATGGGTCTATGAGTTGGAGACTTGCTGTCACTTATACACGGGGGAGCACACGGCCTTGTCACAAGACCCACAGACATCTGTCCATGCTGACCTGGGCCAAGGGGTACAGATCATTGCCCTGGGTAAGGGAGGAGGCCACCCACATTTGGAAAACAGCTGCCTGCCTTCCAGGAATGAGACCCGCCCCCTATATTAATTACCTCCAGGTCCTGTGGGCCCCTACCTGCAGTAGGCTTTTAGATGTTCTGCAGGGATTTCAGTGTTTTGCTAAAGGGTCACTTGGGGTTGGTTCACCAGTGTGCATGGTCCCCTCCCTTCCAGATTAAAATCAGCAGTGTGGCTGAGCTTGGCCCCCAGATGAGGGAGGGCATGGCCAGTGGCCCGTTAGGTGATGAGTCTCATGATTGGGACATTTCCTGAAGTTCTAAGCAAGAGGCCCGCTCCACACACTGGGTTGAGTAAGGCAGGAGCAGGAGCCAGAGCTCCCAGGGTCCAACGTGGGGCACGTATCCCTGAAGAAGCTGCAGAGAGCTCAGGTCCATGGGGCTGAGAAGGACCAAGGAACTGAGGCCTGCTGACAAGAAGACGTGTCCGGGCTGCACCAGCCTTGCCTGTTCCTGGCTCACATTTTCCCCTTAAGGTCATCAGCGACAGGTCTCTGGTGACACAAACCTCACAACCTACCATCTGGGAACTCCCTCCCTCTGGACCCACCTCCTTGACCCAGGAGCTGGCCAGAGCCATAGTCTGGTCAGGCAGGCCATGTCTGCACTGCTAATGGCCTCCAGCCACATCCCTGCCAAAGTACCATTCCTCAGTCCCAATGCCGGAGTGCCCCACCTTATTCTGAGGGCCTGGCAGCCCCTCTGTGTGGCCCTCATCCCCACCCACCTCATCTCTCCTTCGCTACCAAAGCTGGGAAACCCAGGGTAGTGGCACTCCTCTGTGGGAGAATTTTGGCCCAAGCCTCAGTGCAGATGTGCAGAAAGGTAGGCCAGGTTTCTTAGCCCCCTTCCCATAAAATGCCTTGGCCTGCAGACTCCAAAACTAGGCAGAAAACTCTCCTGTGGGAATTTGAAGACACCTTCTTTGCTAATCCTCCTGGTCCTGAGTGATTTTCACAGCTCATTAGAACCACCAGAACAGATCTGGCCTCCATAATGAGACCTGCACTTCCCCAGCCTGGAAAGTGCTTGGCCCTAATGAGTTTCTCTCCACTATAAACACTACTCTGTGAGTAAGGAATTGGCATTTGTGGTTGGATCCCAGTTTTTAATAAGGCCAAACCTGCACTCTACACCCAGCTAAGCAGAGAGCAATGCCACCGGTGGGGAGTGGAGTGGGACAGCTCATAGCACCTCTGGCTTCTCCCAGGCAGGAGCCAGCCCCAACCCCACAGCAGTGTGGGCAGAAGTCCCAGCCCTACCTCCCTCCTGGAGCTACAGGGCTGGGTGCAGAGGGCTGGGTGTCTCCAGGGAGCACTCATAGGTGAGAGAGGGATGCAACAGAGGGGCCCAGGAGTTGCTGAGCCTGTTTCCCCTCTGGGTAGTGACATCCTAAGGGTGTCCACTTTGACAATAACATGTCAGGCTTGGTCAGAGAGGAACCAGAACCATCCAAACACCAGGTCATGGGGTGGGCCCTTGCTGCTGGCTCCCCTTGGATGTTAGCAGAGCAGGCTGCTGCCAGAGGCTGCTCTCCCAGCAAGGGGGTCAGGCTGGGAGCGGCTGGCAAGGAGGAAATGGAGAGGCTGCTGGCCTCCGCCCTCTCACTGGGCCTCTGCGCGCCTCCTCAGCCTACACTGGAAAGCTGCGCCTCTTGGACATACTGGTGGGGTAAAGTCCTGGGCCCAGGACAGGCGGCCTCAAGGCCTCACCCTGATGGGATCCATGTGGCTGAGCCGGGCCAGGCCTGCCCGTGGCCCTTCATCCAAGGCTCTTCTCAGTGGGCAGCTTTACTCCTGCCACAGAACCTCCCCTTCCTCTGCTGGTCTGTGGGTCAGCATCCACTCCCTCCCCGGCTCCCTTGACTGCCTCGGGAGCCCTGTTCTGGAAAGCGGGCCATGTTCCCTGTGTAAGTGAAGCCCGGTGCCTGCACCAGAATCTGTGTGTGTGTCTGTCACAGAACAAACAGCTCTCGTCTCTTAGGCCCCTTGCCAGACTTTGATTCATGCAACCTAGAAAATAAGACATATTTTCATGCAGTTTTGCCACATTTATTAAGGAGAAATGTGTTGAACTGACTGGCTCAAATTTGCCTTCCCCTCAACGGGGCAGCAGCTCAGGCTCCACCCATCTGTTCCTTCAAGTTGATTTCAATCTTTCCTGGGTCCAGGTCAAAACCTCTAAATCGCTCCAACAAAGTAACCTGACCACTTGCTTCCAAGGGACTACTTGAAGAGCATTTCTTTCCAGCCTCATTGCAGAGCCCTTCCCCCTACCATCTTGTTTCCATAATCCTGAGGCTCAGGCAATTAAAATAAAATATCCTTATAGTCTCTAGATGTTTACTAGACCAGCTGGTAATGAGCTAAGCAGGATCTTCTCTATTACATAAAGGAAAAGAACAAAGAATTAGGAATATGGAAGACATTCAAATGTCTTAATTAGTGCTTCCATCTGTAAAAAAAAAAAAAAAAGTTTCTCCATCACTGACAGCCACCCTCAGAGGCCTATCTTGGGCAGACCACAGACTCCAAAGCCAACACACGGGAGGACAGCAGCATCAGGCCCACCCACAAGACCCTGAGACCCTGCCGTGGCCAGGACAGGAGGGCCTCCCCTCCAGTCGGGTCTGAGCACGGCACGGACCCAGAAGGGGAGAAGCCGGCCAGGGCCTCTGAGCAAGTATGGCCAGGGCCTCTGAGCAAGTATGGCCAGGGATGAGGCAGAAGCCCCCGGTTCCTGATGGCATCTCGGAGACGAAAGTCTTGGCCATTAAAGACACTAAGCCGGACTCCAGAAACTCCTCCAGCTTGATCTCCTCTTCACCTTCCCTGAAGGCCTAAGTGGATCTTCTCACAGCCTCCCCAAAGCCTGAACACTAGAGGGCCCAAATCACTGACATACTCAGAGACTGTCATTTGCCTTAGGGTGACAGCCTGGGCCTCACCAGGCCTGCCCCTGCCCCAGAGTCCTGGCAGCAGAGCTGGGCTTGTGGGTGGGAGGCAAGGGGCTGTGCGGGGTCATGGAGTCAGGCCGAGCACGTGGCCTCATCTTCAGGCTACAGTGAGGCTTCAGGCCACCTCCCGGTGATGTCATCCCAGACAGCTGCACAACAAGCAGCCCCTGTGTCCTCAGTCCTCCTGGTGCCAGCCCCGTGCTAAGCGCTCCGTCACATTCACCCTCTTTATAGAGGCAGAGCAGAGAGCAGTCGTCTCAGCCAGCCAGCAGCCTAGGAGCCAGGCTCTGAACCCTTGTCTTCCTGAGTCCACCAACTTCCGCACCGTGCCCACACCATGCTGCCTCCTGCAGCCAGCAATCACCACAGCCTCCCAGACTTCAGAGGCCCAGGCACCTCGGCCTTCGGAGGCTACCCTGAGTCAAGCTGTGTGCTCACCCACCCCCACCCACCACAGCTCCCAGGTCCCCAGCTGAGGGTGAGCAGCCCTTGCCAGAAGCGGGCCTGCCACACCTCTAAGCTCAACATCCAGAACAAGCCTGACTCAGGACCCAGTAAATACTGACTGAACTCAACTGCATGAAGATTGGAAACTATTTAAAATTAAACAACAATGGATGACTCTTAAAAGCCAGTGAATGAGAGACGAAGAAAGTAAAACTGACGTGAGTAGCCTTGGGCTTCCAACATGCCAAATTTAACAGTTCAGGAAGTTCCTTCTATTGAAAAATAGTTCTTTCCTGTAAGGCATCTTGGTCTAATGTTGGACAAATTCCCTTCAAATGGTTTAAGCCTGTTCTTTACGGATGTTATGTCCTAAACCTTTGAAAGAAAACTTCAAATACATTGGATACTTGGGGCATGGTTCCCTCACTAGCCAAATGTCTGAAAGATTTGACACTTTAAATAGCCAAACTTCAATTTGCTTCAACAAACTTGTTGCATTTCTACAAAAAGAATAAGATGATGCGCTTGCCCTGGAGGAAATCATGGGAGAGGGGACACAAAACCAAACAATTGCAATGAGTTGTGGAAATGCCTGGCTAGAAGTCTAAGTTGCTGCAGTGGGGATAAGCTCATGGCGAGGTCCCAGGGGAAGAATGAACAGAGAGTGGTAGCTGTATTCTACAAAGGAGAAGGCATTTGACTTGCCTTGAAGGAGGATTTACAAGATCAACAAGGCAGGATATGCCACATAGAGGGAACAGCATGAGCAGCAGGCAGATAACAAGAAACTGCTGGCATTTTCAGACCACAAAGAAGGAGTGAGCATGTCTGAGGACCAAATGAAAGAGGCAGGAAAGACAGAAGAGGCAATGAGATACGGCTTCCAGCTGACCATCAGTCCAGTGCTTAACAAGGCCTGTCTCAGGATGCTTCCAGCAGCTTAGAATGTTTGACTGCTTCTCCAGTAGGCTTCATGTTGTAATGCCTTTGTATTTCTCTCATCTGCTTTTATTGGCTTTTTTCCTTTTATTTTCTTTCTCACATATCAGACTGATACTTTCCCCCTTTTGCTATAATTATTAGCATGTGTATTCACTGAATCATTTACTCTATAGATATTCTCAGATGAGCTACTAGGGGCAGGATCCTGGGGAAGGCCTAGAGGAATCGAAGGACCCAGTGCCAGTCTGAGTCCAATATGAGAAGAGCAGGGCTGTGGGAGAGTGGAGGGGACAGGTTGCAGTAGCATGTCCCAGGCCTACATCCTCATACCTCACAGGATACTGAGTATAGTCACACACACACACACACACACACACACACACACACACACACATACACACACACACACACACACACACACACACACACACACACACACATTTGCTGCTTCTCAACTATTCCATTTTAGAAACCAGTTATCCAAACTTGCTAGAAATACATTTAATTAAAATTTTCCCAGTCAACCCTGCTTCTTCTCTTCGCCCTGCTGGTCCAAGATGGTCCCGGCCCCTCACTGTTCCAGCTCCAAGTCCCCCCCTGCTCCAGAGGGGTGCCTTCGTTCCTCTCCTTCTGCTCCATCAGAGTGGACCCTGCCTTCTGCTGGAAGAGCGACTGCTCCAAACAAGCCCTTGTAGTGGCCTAAGGGTCCATTCGGAACACCCGAGATGGCAGAGGCAGGCTCAGAGATGGGGAGTGGTCCTTCGCAGATTCTCCCTGGGCTCTTGGTGGCAGAGCTCCAGCCAGATGTGCCGATAACTATTCCCTTGTCATCATCCCCAAACTCCCAGGCCCTGCTGTAGCTGAGGCTCAGCACAGATCAAGCTTTCTCCAGGGAGCCCTGGGGTCCAGATCTCTGCAGGGGCACCCAGGAGCAAGCAGCAGGCCAGATCCTCACCCACACCAGGAAAGCCGCGCTGAACTGTGGCAGGCAGGAGTAAGCACACACATCTCCATGCCACCCACCCTGCCGTCAGGATCCTAGCCTGAGACCCCTGTGCCCAGGATGGACTGGACTGAGCCAGGATGTCTTCCTGTCTTCATCCTCCTNAGGATTTACAAGATCAACAAGGCAGGATATGCCACATAGAGGGAACAGCATGAGCAGCAGGCAGATAACAAGAAACTGCTGGCATTTTCAGACCACAAAGAAGGAGTGAGCATGTCTGAGGACCAAATGAAAGAGGCAGGAAAGACAGAAGAGGCAATGAGATACGGCTTCCAGCTGACCATCAGTCCAGTGCTTAACAAGGCCTGTCTCAGGATGCTTCCAGCAGCTTAGAATGTTTGACTGCTTCTCCAGTAGGCTTCATGTTGTAATGCCTTTGTATTTCTCTCATCTGCTTTTATTGGCTTTTTTCCTTTTATTTTCTTTCTCACATATCAGACTGATACTTTCCCCCTTTTGCTATAATTATTAGCATGTGTATTCACTGAATCATTTACTCTATAGATATTCTCAGATGAGCTACTAGGGGCAGGATCCTGGGGAAGGCCTAGAGGAATCGAAGGACCCAGTGCCAGTCTGAGTCCAATATGAGAAGAGCAGGGCTGTGGGAGAGTGGAGGGGACAGGTTGCAGTAGCATGTCCCAGGCCTACATCCTCATACCTCACAGGATACTGAGTATAGTCACACACACACACACACACACACACACACACACACACACATATACACACACACACACACACACACACACACACATTTGCTGCTTCTCAACTATTCCATTTTAGAAACCAGTTATCCAAACTTGCTAGAAATACATTTAATTAAAATTTTCCCAGTCAACCCTGCTTCTTCTCTTCGCCCTGCTGGTCCAAGATGGTCCCGGCCCCTCACTGTTCCAGCTCCAAGTCCCCCCCTGCTCCAGAGGGGTGCCTTCGTTCCTCTCCTTCTGCTCCATCAGAGTGGACCCTGCCTTCTGCTGGAAGAGCGACTGCTCCAAACAAGCCCTTGTAGTGGCCTAAGGGTCCATTCGGAACACCCGAGATGGCAGAGGCAGGCTCAGAGATGGGGAGTGGTCCTTCGCAGATTCTCCCTGGGCTCTTGGTGGCAGAGCTCCAGCCAGATGTGCCGATAACTATTCCCTTGTCATCATCCCCAAACTCCCAGGCCCTGCTGTAGCTGAGGCTCAGCACAGATCAAGCTTTCTCCAGGGAGCCCTGGGGTCCAGATCTCTGCAGGGGCACCCAGGAGCAAGCAGCAGGCCAGATCCTCACCCACACCAGGAAAGCCGCGCTGAACTGTGGCAGGCAGGAGTAAGCACACACATCTCCATGCCACCCACCCTGCCGTCAGGATCCTAGCCTGAGACCCCTGTGCCCAGGATGGACTGGACTGAGCCAGGATGTCTTCCTGTCTTCATCCTCCTGGTCTGGGGTCCTGCCTTCCACTCAGACTGACAAGAAGGCAGGTCCAGCGGCTTCAGACAGGCCCTGGCTGGAGCTCCCTGTAGCTGGGTCCCCTGACCAGGATGGGCGTCCAGGTCAGGTAGACACTAGAGTGGGCACTCTCCCTGAGAGGTGAGTACCCCAGCTGGCCCTGGCAGGAAATTTGGACCAGGAAACCAGACCCAGACCCGTACCCAGGGCCTAGGGGTTTGGCTGGGGCCCCCCTTGAAGTGCCCACCAGGGACAGGGCCTGCTGCTGAAGCTGTGACAGCGCCACACTTCCTGGAAGCTGAAGCGAGTCAGTTTCCCTGGGCCGGCTCAGCTCTTCAAGGCCAGCAGAGGCCAGGCCCAGCCCCACAAGAAAGAGTGGAGTTGTTCAACTGCAATGGAAAAAACCAACAACCCCAAAGGAGCTGGACACTCGGCCAGATCTGTGATAACCACCCTGTCCTCTGTGTTGGCAGGCTCCCAGCAATTAGAGGCTCTAGACCCAGGAGGCCTGGGACACAGCTCCATCACAGTTTGTCACCACTACTGGGGTGCTGGCAGCCCCACTGGCTTCCTCCGGCCATGAGCCTGGAGCTGGGACAGGCAAGCCATTGGTGAGGGCACCATCAGCAGCCTCACACCCAGTCTGACCACTGCCCTTGGCTTTGGTGGCCTTTCCAAGTGCCCTCCTGCACTGAACTTCAGCTCCCTCATTGATGACTTGGGGAGAGGAATGCCTGGGCAGGAGTGAGCCCCAGATGCATGGCACAAATGGAAGTTCCCCAGGAGAGGTTGGTCCACTTGCTGATATAATCAGAAGCCACAGCAATCCCCAAAGCTATTGCTTAGCCAGCTCTGAGGCCTTGACCCACCTAATGACCTTAAAACCCAAGAACCCACCTCCCTGTTGCCAGCAGGAGGGTGGGCTCTGAGAAAGCGGGCAGGCTGGGACCAAACGGAGGGAAGCAGCTCTCAGCTCCAGGGTGAAGCTCCAGGGAAAAGTTACCTCCTAGATCCTGAATCCCAGGTTGAGCCCTGACCCTAAGTTGACAGAAAACTGCTCTGAAACCTGAGTACACACATCATTTATGTTGAGGCCTATGCCCCATTTGTGGAGTCAGGGAAGATTAACTAACAACTCCACTTGGAAACAGAAATGGGAGAAGCAGGGAGAGCATTCGGGATGGGGAGAAGCCAGCCTTCCCAGCAGCTAGTGACGCGTGAAGGCTCCCAGCAGAAGGACACTTGGCAGCCACCCCTGCCCGGCCTGAGTCCACACAGCTCTGGGGGCCCCTCCACATGCCTCACCTGCTCAGCCACAGCTCCTCTTGCACACACCTCGGGTCCCAGCCCCTGGCCTTCTCCTGGGCCTCCAAAGTCAGGCTTTCTAACACCACCCCACTCAGATGCTCCCTGACAACCCACTGACTGTGGCCTCACCTCCCATGCCTCCTTCCCATCCTTTTTTGTCCACATTGAGTTTCTCCAAGTAATCGTGAGATCTGCAACTGCTTACTTGCTTGTTCATCATGTTTTGGGCTTTAAAAGGAAGGGCTTCCCTGGTGGCTCAGCTGGTAAAGAGTTCACCTGCAATGCGGGAGACCTGGGTTCAATCCCTGGGTCGGGAAGATCCCCTGGAGAAGGGAACAACTACCCACTCCAGTATTCTGGCCTGGAGAATTCCACGGACTGTATAGTCCATGGGGTCGCAAAGAGTTGGACACAACTGAGCAACTTTCACTTTCACTGAGTTCAGATTCCTCAGTACGTGGTCTCTATCTCTTAAGGCTCCAGAGACCCATGACTCATTCTGTGATTTCTGCTTCCCCTTGCATTCCTGCTCCCATCCCACCAAACACCCCTCACACTCCACAGCCAGCACTTGGGGTCTTTGCTGCTTGTCTTTGCATTTTGAGTGTCCTTGTGAGAGGGGGCGGGAGAGTCTCGTACTGACATCATGTCGTAAAACAGCCTCCACATTTCTGACTTTTCCACTCAGCCCTGAATGAAGGCCCAGCAGTAGCACTGCACAGTCTGGGAGTAGCTGCTTCTCACAGTGGCAGAGCTCAGGGAGCCCTGATGCCCAGGTGCCCATGCAGGCCGGGACGAACAGCACCAGGGGTGGCCTTGCAGAAACTCTCAACATGCTCCATCTGCCCACCAGTGTCCCTTTGCCCTCTGGAGGGCTGCACCTGTCCCTAGCCCGTTTCCTGTCCCCATACCCATGCACTCTGTGGCTCTCAACAGTGTCTGTTTCCCCCTCTAGATGGTTTAATGCATCAAGGGCAGGCCCAGTTCACCTGTTGATTTGCCACAGGCCTACCCCCAGCAGCACAACAGTGCCTGAGGGAAGGCCACACAAGGCCACCTTCTCACACACCTCCTCCAGAGCAGAACCCAGCCCCAGCAAGATCTGCAGGATGGCCACTGTGGGGCTCCTGGCCTCTGGCCAGGGTCGGGGGGAGGCGGCACAGGGGCTTGGGGCAGCTCACAGGCAGCTCAGCAGAGGGATTCTACAGGAGTTCTAGCACTGCTGATCTTCTTAGGTGGGCCTTGCAAGACAATTTCAAAATACAAATCCAAGTCAATAAAGGGGGCTGACACACTCCCACTCAGCCCCAGCTCTGCCCATCTCTACTCCCACCCTCCTCCATTCCCCAGAGCCTCTGCCTTGGGGACCCAAAAGGAGAAGAGTGGGGTGGGCCCTGCCCTGGGAGAGGGGCCAGCAGGACGAGTTCCCCCAGGCCAGGCACTTGGTGGGGCTCAGGGAGGAGCCTTAAGCCCCGCCCCCTCCAGCACATTCTGGGGCAATTCTCCAATAAATGGGGCACTCCCTTGTCTGCCACGGGCCTGTCCCCCAAGGCTCTGTGAAAGGTGAGCTCACCATGGCCTCATGCTGCCCCCCGCCCCTGCTCTCCAGGGCTCGCCTGCCCCCCAGGGCCCTGCAGGCCCCCACAGATGCCTCCCAGTGGGCCTCCTGACCATCACTGAACAAGGACCTGAGCATGGACACAGGAAGAAGGCCCCTGAGCCAGTGCCGGGGGCACACACTAAGGCTAGGCCCCACCCTTGCACCAGATACCAGCCATCTCCACGACTACAGTAGATTGAGCTCTGCCTGGCCAGCACAGAGGTGGCCATTTCACGGGAGGTCAGCAGAGGAGAGCTGAGTCAGGTGAGACAGGTGGGTCAGGAGAGACAGGTAAGTCAGATGAGACAGCTGGGTTGGGAGTGACGGGGGTTCAAGGATGACAGCTGGGTCAGGTGAGACAAGGGGGAACAGGAGAAGAGAAGAGGGAGCAGGAGGAGGAACACAGGTACGCGTCAGGATGGGAGGGTGAGTGAGGAGGGCGCTGGGGTGCTGAGAAGATAAGAGCTGCGATTCCAGAGGACGCCACAGGACGGATGCTGGAAATCGCCATGAGTGGCCAAGGGGCGAGCCCCTCGCGGCCTGCAGTGCAGACACCCTGCAAGCAGCCTCAGTGTTCGGCCTCCAGCTGTCAGACGACAAGGCACCCTGCGTCTGCACAGACGGGCTTTAGAAGAGGCCCAGCAATGTGCACCCTCTGCAGTGGGAGCGTCCCTTCTAATCCCCACATCAACCCATAAGAAAGGCTGTCACCGGCCCAGCCTACAGACAAGTAAACCAAGGCCTGGAGCAAGCACGTAGCCCAGCCACCCCCAGTTCTGAAACAAGGGTACAGAGTATTTGCAGGCTCCTCCAGGCCCTCGGAACCCAGAGTCCGAGTTGAGACCACCAAGGGGGAAGCAACCTGAGAAAGGAGGAGTGCCTCTACGTGGAGGCTCAAGGACCCAGGGGCCCTGAAGGAGAGGAAGGCAGAGGGCTAGGAGCACACAAGACTTAGGAACTGGGGCCAGAGGTGGGGGTACTCCAGGACCTCACAGTGACTGGAGTGGCCATTGAAACTATAGATTGCTTTGGGTAGTATACTCATTTTCACTATATTGATTCTTCTGATCCATGAACATGGTATATTTCTCCATCTATTAGTGTCCTCTTTGATTTCTTTCACCAGTGTTTTATAGTTTTCTATATATAGGTCTTTAGTTTCTTTAGGTAGATACATTCCTAAGTATTTTATTCTNGGGAACACGTGTACACCCGTGGCGGATTCATGTTGATGTGTGGCAAAACCAATACAATATTGTAAAGTAAAAAATAAATAAATAAATAAAAGCCTGACAGCACCAAGTATTGAAGGTGTAGAACAACAGAAACTCTAGTGCATTGCTCAAGTGAAAGTGGTGAGAGCACTTTATAAAGTCATTTGGCGTTTTGTTACATGGTCAGTCCTCCATGTCCACATGTCCTCATCCAAGGAGTTAACCAAACACAAATCAAAAATATTCTGGAAAGAAATTCTAGAAAGTTTCAAACCGCAGAACTTGAATTGGCCACACACAAGCAATGGANCAGTCCTCCATGTCCACATGTCCTCATCCAAGGAGTTAACCAAACACAAATCAAAAATATTCTGGAAAGAAATTCTAGAAAGTTTCAAACCGCAGAACTTGAATTGGCCACACACAAGCAATGGACCCCACTCCAGTACTCTTGCCTGGAAAATCCCATGGACGGAAGAGCCTGGTAGGCTGCAGTCCATGGGGTCGCTAAGAGTGGCGCACGACTGAACGACTTCACTTTTGCTTTTCATTTTCATGCATTGGAGAAGGAAATGGCAACCCACTTCAATATTCTTGCCTGGAGAATCCCAAAAACAGAGGAGCCTAGTGGGCTGCCTTCTATGGGGTTGCACAGAGCCAGACACGACTGAAGTGACTTAGCAGCAGCAGCAGCAACTATCTATTGTATAGGGTATTTACAGAGTGTTTCAGTTCATTTCAGTAGTTCAATCATGTCTGACTCTTTGCATCAGTCCTTGCAATGAATAGTCAGGACTGATTTCCTGTAGGATTGAATGGTTTGATCTCCTTGCTGTCCAACGGACTCTCAAGAGTCTTCTCCAACATCACAGTTTAAAAGCATCAATTTTTCCACACACAGCTTTCTTTATGGTCCAAGTCTCACATCCATACACGACTACTGGAAAAATCATTGCTTCGACTAGACAGACATTTGTCAGCAAATGAATGTCTCTGCTTTTTAATATGCTGTCTAGATTGATAATAGTTTTTCTTCCAAAGAGCAAGCATCTTTTAATTTCATGGCTACAGTCACCATCTGCAGTGATTTTGGAGCCCCCAAAAATAAAGTCTGTCACTGTTTCCATTGTTTCCCCATCAAGTTGCCATGAAGTGATGGGACCGTATGCCATGATGTTAGTTTTTTGAGTGTGGAGTTTTAAGCCAACTTTTTCCCTCCCTTTTACTTTCATCAGGAGGCTCTTTAGTTCTTCACTTTCTGCTGTAAGGGTGGTGTCATCTGCGTATCTGAGGTTATTGATATTTCTCCCAGAAATCTTGATTCCAGTTTATGTTTCATCCAGCCTGACATTTTGCATGATGTACTCTCCATATAAGTTAAATAATCAGGGTGACAATATGCATCCTTGATGTACTCCTTTCCCAATTTGGAACCAATCCGTTGTTCCATGTCCAGTTCTAACTGTTGCTTCTTGACCTGCATTCAGATTTCTCAGAAGTCAGGTAAGGTGGTCTGGTATTCCCATCTCTTTCAGAATTTTCCACAGTTTGTTGTGATCCATACAGTCAAAGGCTTTGGGGTAGTCAATAAAGCAGTTTTGTGTTTACATAGTATTTACATTGTATTAACAACTACTTACATAAGCATGGTAATGTAAACATGATTTAAAATGATAGCTTGAAGAATATTTAGCTTCGGGACCAGGGACCAGGCTTGATTACTTCAGAGCTTTTGTGTAGCAAAAGAGTTTTATTAGAGTGAAAAAGGGACTGAGAAAGCTTCTGACACAGACATCAGAAGGGGGCGGAGAGTGCCCCTCTTGCTAGTGTTAGCAAGGGAGGTACATACTTTTTAATTAATTATAACAATAAATCAAAAGAATGTCTCAAGTTTGTGAATGTTTTACCAGACCCATTCCTACAATTTACATTTTAGGATAACAGGATTAGCCAGAAGGTTTTCAGGAAGGAGAAACTGTCTTCAGGCAGGATACATTGTTGTTATATAATCCTTGCTGCTGCTGCTAAGTCACTTCAGTCCTGTCCGACTCTGTGTGACCCCATAGATGGCAGCCCACCAGGCTCCCCCGTCTCTGGGATTCTCCAGGGAAGAACACCGGAGTGGGTTGCCATTTCCTTTTCCAATGCATGAAAGTGAAAAGTGAAAGTAAAGTTGCTCAGTCATGTCCGACTCTTAGCGACCCCGTGGACTGCAGCCCACCAGGCTCCTCTGTCCCTGGGATTTTCCAGAGAAGAGTACTGGAGTGGGTTGCCATTGCCTTCTCCTATATAATCCTTAGTACAGAGTTTAAACTAAGTTTTTTGTTGTCATCAGTTCCTAGCTTAAAGGAAAAAAAGGTTTATGTGACTAAGACTAAGGAATGTAAAGAAAAAAAAAAGATGTTTGTCCTTTCCTCCTCCTTGAGAATTCCAAACCCCTCTCTCCTCAGGAATCCCTGGACTTCTTATCAACCTGCCTAGGAACTGACTCTCTCAAAAGTACACAGGAGGATGTTCTTAGTTTATATGCATATACCACTTTATTTTACCACCTAAGAGACTTGAGCATCTGCAGATTTCGGTATCCACAGAGGTCTTGGAATCAATCCCCTGCAGTTACCAAGAAAATGGTGTAACATAAACCTATCTCATGAGCCAACAATTCTACCCTTAGGCAGTTACCCAGAGAAATGAAAACATTTCCACCAAAAAAAAAAAAAAAAAAAAAAAGACCTGCTTAAGAAGGTTTAGTCTTTATTTGTAATTGCTCCAAACTGGAAATAACTCATATATCCACAATAGGATAGTTCATAAAATGGCATGAAAGTGGAAGTGACTCAGTTGTATCTGACTCTTTGCAACCCCATGAATTATACAGTCCATGGAATTCTCCAGGCTAGAATACTAGAGTAGATAGCCTTTCCCTTCTCAGGAGATCGTCTCAACCCAAGGATCGAATCCAGGTCTCCCGCACTGCAGGAGGATTCTTTACCAGCTGAGCCACAAGGGAAGCCCAAAATGGAATGCTACTCAGCAATTTTTTAAAGCTACTAATACGCATAAAAACATGGATGAATCTCAAAAGCATTTTGCTGAGTCAAAGAAGCCAGACCCAACAACGAAGTGAGTTCTAGAACAGGCAGAATTAGTCTCTGGTAACAGAGCAGATCAGAGCTGCTTAAGGGTGAGTTCTGGCTGAGGAGGAGGGGTTCACTGAAGGAGTCACAGGGGAACTCTGTGGGGTGATGCAATTTTCTCTATCTTGATACGGGTGTTGGCCACACTACTATACACGTCTGTGTCATTTTATTAATCTGCACACTTAAAAATGGTACATTTTATTAGCCATAAATTACTCCTCAACCAAGATGGTTTTTAGAAAAGCTCCCCGTGGCTTAACATTACACCCAAAGCCTTGACTCCTCCAGGCCTTGATCTGCCCCCAACAGAGCTTCCACCCCCTGCCTGCGTGCTGTGCCTTCTGGTCTCACGCTCCTCAGCACAGCCTCCCGCCTCCCACCTCCCGGATGGCATGCCAGGCTACTGCAGTCTGTATCCCCTTGGAAGATCAGCCTCGGGAAGCAGGGACTGTGCCTGCTCTGTGAACCACTCTGCTCCACGCCTGGCACTGAGGAGGGTCAGCCCCAGCTAGGGGGCTCTCAGGCCCCACAACCATCCAGGGGGAGAAAGAACGGGTTAGTAAGGGAAGTTACCATGAGGAAAGCAGATGCTCTAGGGGAGGGACTGGAGCAGAGACTGGTTTGGAAGCGGGGTGAGACATGGTGCCAGAGGTACCATGGTGCCAAAGGCACCAAGTCATGCCCTCCAGGGAAACACCAAGTGTGACGTCAGAGCAAAGCCCCACAGGAGGGGTGAGGGGGAAAGGGAGGTCAGGTTCTGGTGGTGGAAAGGCAGGCCCCTCCCCAGCCCAGAGAGGGTCCCGAGAGCCACAGGACGGCCCCTGCTTATCACTCTGTACACCTCTGAGGCACAGAGACACCCCCCAAGCAGGACCACCTCCCTCCACCCTCAGACTCACTCCCAGGCTCTCCCTCCTCCCTCCCCGCTACAGGCCTCAGGCAGGAGACCTCTACCAGACCCAGGGTTCAAGAAGGTCTCTCCCAGGGAGAGGCTCGATGCTGATCATCAGAAGAAGCCATTTCTGGGAGAAGACAGTGCCAGAGCTGAGTTTCAGCCCTACTTGCGTGGTTAATGACCCCAAAAGACTTCAGAGTTGATGGGGCAAGGGGTCTTTGACAGATAAGTTACTTTTAATCCATTATCAATTAAGCCATGGTTACTAATTTCATCGTGGATTCCCTTGTGGCTCAGATGGTAAAGAATCTGCCTGTAATGCAGAAGACCCAGGTTCGATCCCTGGGTTGGGAATATCCCCTGGAGAAGGGCATGGCAACCCACTCCAGTATGCTTTCCTGGAGAATTTTATGGACAGAGGAGCCTTGGCGGGCTACAGTCCATGGGGTCATAACGAGTAGGACACAACTGAGCGACTAACACACACTAGTTTCATCACATCAGAAAAAGAAATACAAACCACAATGATATGAATCAATCATGTTTCAGCAGAGAATCTCAGTAATACGTGTGGCACAGAAGATGGGGGTTAGTTCATGGAGTAAATAAGGCGATGACTCACGGCTCCAGATACATATCACCTGCTTCCAGACCGTGTACGCAGCTTCTGTCTCTGAAAAAATTTCTTGAGGAAGGCAAATGTAGTATTGCCATGACAAGCTCCCTGCTCTCTCATTGCAGGCCCTCTGATGACTTCTCTAAGCCTCCCTCTGAATGGGGTGCCCCCTCGAGCCCCAGAATGGCCCCCACTATCTCCTGTAACTGGAGTTAGATCCAAAGACTGACCCCGAGTCCAAATGAGCCCAGATTTGCCAGGTCTGCTGCCACGAGCCCCAGCACATTGGAAGAGGGGACTGGAAGCCCGGCAATCCAGCCAGGAGTCACTTTAGACCTCACAGGAAGCCAGGTCAGCTCCTGGTTCAGCACCCCAAGCTGACTGAGGTATGCAATGTTTGCTGCCTCCCCACATATATCCTCCCCTACCTAACAGATACCTAAATTTTTCCAGCTTTAAGTTGGGCTCCTACTGGCCAATGAGGGCCTCTCAGCCCCCTGACAGCAGAAATTGGTCCAAAGGTAGGCATGTGACCCAAGTCAGGACAGTGAGATAGGGGGAGAAGTTGCTGAGGGTCTCCCAGGAAAGATGCTCCCTCAGTCTACAGGAGGTTCTGGGGGAAAGTTCTTTCTCAGTGATAAATAACATGACCTCATATGCCACTGGCAGCCACTATATCACCAAGAGGAGACCCACTCTAAGATAATGCCAACAGGACGGGAGTTGAAAAGCTAGGAGGGATTTGTGATATCACTGAGCTGCTTATTCAAGTTTCTTCTGAGGAATCCAGCCTATGACTGAAGATTTTCAATTTTTGACTCAGTAAATTATCTTCAATGTGGTATGTATGTATATATATATATATATATATATAAATTTTTTTTACCAGCTCAGCTGGTAAAGAATCCGCCTGCAATGCAGGAGACCCTGGTTAAATTCCTGGTTGGGAAGATCCCCTGGAGAAGGGATAGGCTACCCATTCCAATATTCTTGGGCTTCCCTAGTGGCTCAGATGGTACAGAATCCACCTGCAATGTGAGAGATCTAGGTTAGATCCTCAGGTTGGGAAGACCTCTTGGAGGAGTCCCTGGCAACCCACTCCAGTATTCCTGCCTGGAGAATCCCATGGACAGAGGAGCCTGATGGGCTATAGTCCATGGAGTTGCAAAGAGTCAGACATGACTGAAGCGACTAAGCTCAACACAGGACATATATGTGTATGTATTAATATATATAATGGAATATTACCCAGCCATAAAAAAGAATGAAATAATGCCATTTTCAAGACCTAGAGATTATGATACTAAATGAAGTAAGCCAGACAGAGAAAGACAAATAAACAGTATTACTTGTGTGTGGAATCTAAAAAAGCAAAACAAAAGAATTCATTTATAAAACAGAAAAAGACTTACAGACATAGACAACAAATTTATGGTTACCAAAAAGGAAATAGGGGGAGGGATAAATCAGAAGTTTGGAATCAACGTATACACACTATTATATAAAATAGATAAGCAACAAGGATGTAGTGTATAGCACTGGGGATGGTATTCAATATCTTATAATAACCTATATGGGAAAACAATCTGAAAATGTATATTTATATGTATATATAAGTGTGTGTGTGTGTTCTTTTTCAGATCTTTTCCCATACATATTATTTATTACATATGTGCTATGTGCTGTGCTAAATCGCTTCAGTCATGTCTGACTCTCTGTGACCCTATGGACTGTAGCCCACCAGGCTCCTCTGTCTATGGGATTCTTCAAGCAAGAATACTGGAGTGGGTTGCATGCCCTCCTCCAGGATATATTTGCTGTACACCTGAAATTAACACAACATTGTAAATCAACTACACTTCAATTTTTTAAAAAAAGAAAGAAAAAAGAAAAAATATCTTCTTATACAGCTGAATTTGGAGGTTCAAAGCATCCCCTATTCCTCTAGTTTCTCCAGTCCTTTCTCCAGTATATTCCACATGGTTTTGCTTTCAGCCTTCTCATGATAATAATGGGCCTGTGAATTCCAGGCCTTCATCTTCTCATATTCAAGTTCAACAAGAAAGAAAGCATCTCTTTCCAGAAGTTTCCACCTGAGTTCCAGAATTCCATACAACTGAACAACTTGATGGAAGGGCCTCCCACTGCAGCTGTGGAAAAGAGGTAGAGCCGTCCTGAGGCCATACTGTCTGAGGTGGGAGGGGAGGCAGGTTCCCAGAGGCATCTCAGCACTGCTCCTGGAGAAGGGGGAAACGGCTGCTGGATGGGAAAGCTCACAGACCAACCAGTGTCCTTGTACCATCCCAGGAGGGCCGCCCACCCAGCTGTACCACCCTGTACCATTCCTCACTGACCCACCTGCTCCTGCCACCCCTGAGTATGGAGGGTGACCTGTCTATACACCACTTCCACCAGCCTCTTTTGAGGCCAACCCAAAACCTTCTCCTCACTCAGGACAACACCACCTCTAGGAAGTCAACCTGAACTCCGCACCCCACCCAATGGGCACCCCCCCGATCTTGCCTGGGTCCTATCAGCACTCCCCAGCCTCTCCTCCAGCCCTGCCTAGGCAGGAACAGTGGCTGAGCCTTGCAGGTACTCTTCCATTACTCTCCTGCCAGCACCCACAGCAACTTTGTGTCTCACCCTTCTGCCGAACAGGCCTATCTTAGAGCAATGATGTATGGCAAAACCAATACAGTATTGTAAAGCAAGATAAAGTTAAAATAAAAATTAAAAAAAAAAAATGTGTCTTTTCTCAAATACTCTGAGGGCTGAGGCTACAGAAATCAGGGTCCCCGGCAGTCCTTGGCAGCACTCGTGCCCAGCCATGCCCAGCCCCCAGGCTCCACAGTCTGCACATAAACCCAGTGCCTTCACTCAACCTGAAGTGGGTGCACCCCGCCACCAGCCTCCCCTTCAGGACCTCTCCAAGGACTGTTGGGGAAGCTCCCAGACCCCACAGTCTGCTCTGGTTGGGAGTCACTGCTCTGCCTGTCCAGGTAAGGGTTAATAAGACTGGCTGTCACGAAGATATTTTCCCACCTCCAGACTCCGGATGAAGATAGAAATGGTATTTATGATTTCTTCCCAACGTTTCTGGAAAGGATTTAAGGTGCTTACAAGGATACACATATATAACAAGACAGCATAAATTAAACGTGGGAGACAAAAAAGAAAGAAAAACAAGGATAGGGACGTAAAGAGGAACAAGAAAGAAAGCTACTTTGAAAACAAAGGCCAAATGAGCGCTATGCGTGCTGGGTGTGCTTGCTATAACGAAAAACAAATGTGTCCCAACGTTTCCTAGCAGCTCGCCGGAAAAAAGCAAACCTGTCTGCTGGAAGCCTCAGGGTTGGTTGCGTTAAAAAGCGCACACAATTACCCAGGAGACATCCCAGCGCTTGTTTCCCAGGAACATCTCCCAAGGGATGGCACTGCAAGGACAATGGGAGGTGAGGACTCATGGGCGTTCGTCCCGAGCGGTGAGCTTGGCAGTAGCAGGGGGTGCACTGGCAGAGAGTGGGTGGGACAAGGAAGGCCCTAGCCCCCCTGCTTCCCACACCTGGACAGCGAGGAGACTGTAATAGCTGCCATGCTCTGGGAATGGCACCCAGCCTCTCCTGCTCCTCCCCACACCCTCAGAATGGCACCCCACCCTCTGGAGAGAGATCTCCGATGTCCCTCCAGCTTGGTGGAGTGGAATGTCAGCCAGTCCCGCTCAAGGCATCACTATACCTTGCAAGTCCTATCCGCTCTTGCTTTGGACACCCAGATCTTCACTGCTTCATATTTCAGTCTGAAAGCTTTAACTAAGCGATGGCTGGGCACAGCCTGGGGCTGTAAAGGTTATAGAGGAAAAAGGAAGCTCCGACTAAGGCTGCCTGCAATTATTTGGCCTTCAGGAGGTGCTGCAGAGTCGAGGGGCCATCCACATCTTGTGACTCCTTTCAGGAGGATCCTCTGAGGACCACCGGTGCTGGCATGTGGAGCAGCAGCCTGGTAGAGAGGCTCAAGGTTGCAAATGTAGCAGCATGAGGTATCTTGGACTAAGAGGTGAAGGCCTTGTAAATCCCAGTTTAGGTCTCCTAGAGATGGCTGGAGAGGGCCTGGGAGAGGCCAAGACCCTGAGGTCTGCTGTAGCCAGGGTGGGAGGAAGGCAGAGCCTTAACTCCATTAGTGCCTCCAGCTTCACAAGGCCCTGGGCAGTCTTGCGGTAGGTGAGCAACTCCACTGTTCTGGCATCTGACCTATTCCTTTCTAATTACAAAAGTAATATATTCTTAATATGAAAAAAAAAAAAACTTTAAAAAGGCAAAGGGAAAGCAAAACAATGAGCCAGAATTCCCCCCCTAGCAGCGGTTAGGGCTGCACTCCTGGTGTGCTTCAGTTCAGTTCAGCCGCNGCTGCCCCACCCTGTGCTGGCCTCCCGCTTACCACTCTGCTGTGAGCCGCTACAGTGTTCTCATCGCCAAGTCTCAGCCACCATTCAGGGCAGCCCTGTACCCCACCCCCTTCACCCAATAAGCCTCTGCATCCTCGCCAGCAGCCAGGCTAGCCTGGGGACAAAAGAGATAAGTGTTCTCAGATGTAAGCTGCATCTTGCAGCAAGCACAGCAACAGGAGTGTATGTGGAGTCAGTGAGGGGGACTGGACAGGAGGAAGGACAAGGTGCCAAGCCCCGACTAGTGACTGCTCACCACCTGGGCACCTTCCGGAGTGAAGGGTCAGAGCCAGCCCTGCCATTACACCTTCTCCGGGAAGACCATGCCCCGNGAGTCAGCGAGGGGGACTGGACAGGAGGAAGGACAAGGTGCCAAGCCCCGACTAGTGACTGCTCACCACCTGGGCACCTTCCGGAGTGAAGGGTCAGAGCCAGCCCTGCCATTACACCTTCTCCGGGAAGACCATGCCCTGTTTTAGCAAGGCACTTCCCGGGATGTCAGCAGCGCTGAGCAGGCTTTATTTTGTCTGCCCATCCCGGGAATCCCACGGGCAGAGACCAGGTCCAGTGCATGTCTAGATTCCCAGTGCCCACTATGGAACCTGGCACGTGGTAAACGCTCAGTAACTGTTATGGGGATGGAGGCATGGGTCGATGGACAGGTAAAGGAGAGACAGACGAGAGGAAAGGCTTCCCAGATGGTGCTAGTGATAAAGAATCCACTTGCCAAGGCAGTAGACAGAAGAGACTCAGGTTCAATCCCTGAGTCAGGAAGATCTCCTGGAAGAAACAGCAACCCTCTCCAGTATCCTTGCCTGGGAATCCCACAGACAGAGCAGCCTGGCAGGCTACTGTCCATGGGGTCGCAAAGTGTCAAAGCAGGACTGAGTGACCAACGTGTTCCCCAGAGGAAGGAAGGGGGCGTGGGAGAGAGGGAGAAAAGACGGGTGTAAGCGAATGAAGCTTGTAGCCCAGTACACTCCGATTCTAGATGAGGACCCTGAAGTTCCCTCTCTCCTAGCACTTGCTGGTAGCAACCCACAGGGAGAGTTTCAAAATCAGACACCTCAACATTCTGACTGCATGGCTGCAGGACTCTGGAAGAGTGCCTCAACCTCTCCGTGCTTCAGTGCTCCCCCCAATAAGATGGGGGCAGTAGCAATGCTCCCCTCAGAGGGCGTCACATCAGTGGGACAATCCATGAAGAGACTTCACCGCAGCTCCCAGCAAAAGGCAGCCCCTGACAAATGCTGGCTTTGCTCCTTGTGTCTTTCATGCCCTGTGCCCCTCGGTTCCCCTGAAGGCCACAGGAAAGCATTCTCTCCTGCTCCAGCCCTCAGTCTGTTCCCGGGCAGGTAGGAGGGATGGCCCTGGCAGAATGAGAAGCTGGGATGCCCGCTCCCCAGGCAGCACCTCGCCGGACCTGAGGGGCTGGGGCCTCAGGCTTCCAGGAGCCTGCCCACCCTCTGCAGCCCAGGATTGAAGTCAGCTCTGTGGTCGGGGCCAGTGGCCCTCAAGCGGGCCCCATGTTCCTCCAGAAGAAGAGGCTGCCCTTGAGCAAGAGCTGCAGTGGGGGGCAAGACCGGAGGGTGGCTGACCCCACAGGCTAGGGCCTGAATGCCAAGCTAACAAGCTTGACCTTTGTCCCAAATGGGGCAGGAGCACCAGAAGGGTCTGGTCCAGGAGAGTACAGTGACTGAACAGGTTTCTCTCACACTCTCCAGGGCTGTGGAGTGTGGCCTTGGCCACATCCAGGGGTTCAGGAGCATGGCCAGGGGCCGAGCACAGGAGCCCTGCAGGGAGACAGAACGCAGGGCTGGGGACAGGATTCTCAGGGGCCAGGGAGAGAGGAGGAAGGAGGTCCCTGGAGCTCTGGGCTGCCCGGGCAGGTTCTCCAAGTCCTGCGTGCTTAAGGTGGGACTTGCTTTTAAGGAAAAACGTCTCAAGGCAGCCTTTGCCCAGCGAACACTATGGGAGTCCCAGGCCTGCCTGGCACGGAGCCACCCACTCAGGCGCCCTCCTGCTACTGTGCATTATTAAATTATTCCTGCGGAGATTAGGGTAGAGGCATGAATAATTCAAAGTCAGAGATAAAGTCAAATCTAATCAACTCTGTCTGCCAACTTGAACTTTGGCATGATGACCAGCTCAAGTCCGTAGAGCCTGCTGGGAGCCCAAAATGAGAATCCAGGCCTGGGATTCGCCCTCAGACATTTCAGAGGAAGCTCCGCTGTGAAGTCCTAAATCATGGCTGCAGCAGCAGCTCCTCCATCTCAGCGTCCCCATCCATGCTGGTCCTTGTGATCTGTTACACGGCAGCTTGGTGGCTGAGGCTGGGCCCCAGCACTCTGCAGCCAAGTGACCTCAGAAAGGTGCCTAACCCTGCCAGGCCTCAATTTCTCTGTCTACAAAATGGGAATGGAAATGCCATCTGCCCCACAAAGCTGTTTTAGGCATTCAGTAAAATAGCACTCAGACAGCATCTTGTGCTGACACCAAATACAGGATGGGCATTTGTCTTTCACGTCAGCTCAACATCTCAAATTTTACTGACTAAAAAGTGTCTATGTACGTGTTCATTTGGGCTTCCCTGATGGCTCAATGATAAAGAATCCACTTGTCAATGCAGGAGACAGGGGTTTGATCCCTGGATTGGGAAGATTCCCCTGCAGAAGGAAATGGCAACACACTCCAGAGTTTTTCTTGCTGGAAAACTCTACGGACAGAAGAGCCTGGTGGGCTACAGTTCCTGGGGTCACAGAGAATCCAACACGACTTAGTGATAAAGACCAAACCAGATGCTTGCTCACCTCACACACATATGTTCATTTATATGATGGCAGAAATGCATCTTTCTCGTGAAAGAGCTAGATGTTCATCTGAAAGTTCAAGAGGGTAGAGTTTAATATTTTCTCATTGTCCACAGAGGTCCATGAGTTTGGAAGTGGTAAGTAATGGAGACTTAAGGCAACCCCCAAATGTATCATGAATACTGACAAGAACCTCTCCGTATCTCATCAAAACAGGAAATCACTGATGGAGTTACATTAACAAGGGGAGCTTGGAGGCAAGCAGCACATAGGCAGAATCTCCAGCCCCTCGATGGGGAGGGGGCTTCATGTACAAGCTGCTGTCCATACCACTTCTGCCACCCGGGAGGCCCCCAGCCACCCCCAGTATGCCAGCTGCCCTGTCGCGGAGGGCAGGAGCAGAGGCCACTGGTTGTGTGTGACAGCCCCACCTACACGGCCTCCTCTGCAGCCCCCCGCAGGACACGCTGGTCCCTGCTGCTGCTCTGGAGGTCTCTGAGGGTCCCTGCCAGGAGCACCACAGGTCCTCCCAGCACTGTAAGTGTTGGCACTGCGTCTGTGAGCTCCTCACCCCACTTCCGTGCCAGAGCTGTGGTACAAAGCTCCATGCTTGGAGCCCCTGGGAGGGGTTGCCCATCGTTGTCACCAGGGCTCAGCATCAGGAGCCTTGTCTGCAGCAAGAACTGAGCCCAGAGATGAGCAAGGGGGAGGATGGCTTGGGCCACCTGCTCACCTCCTTCAACACCCTGCCTGCTCTCGGGCAAAGCTGAGTGCCTCATACCAGGCAGTCTCACCTTTTGTGCCCTCCTCTTCTGAAGCACCGGGAGGAGGACACCACTCCAGTGTTGGTTACTGGCTCAGAAACCACTGTGGACTGAACTGGGTCACTCCCTGCCCCCAGCAAAAAATGATATGATGAAGTCTNCTGCTCAGCTTCGAGCAGCCACCTTGGCTTCCTCCACTCTCAGAGTGCATCACACCTCCCTTTCCCATCATCACAGCTCCCTCTGTCCGCTTCTTATGAGGACTTTGATCATTACATTTGGGGCCCATCTGGATAATCCAAGATTATCTTTCCATCTCCAGATCATTAATTTAATCACATCTGCAAAGTCTCTTTTGCCATATAAGGTAATATTCAAAGGTTCCTGGGATTCGAACAGGGACTTCTTAGGGAGGGGACCATTATTCATCCTCCACAATCAGCCTGGGCTCTGCTTCTCCAGATGCTCTGTGACATCCCGACACAATAGAGTCCCGTGTCCATCAGGAGCCGCCTATCCTACAAGGACTGAGAGTCACCCCCATGAGAGGCCCTGTGGCCTGAGGCTGCCCCACCCTGTGCTGGCCTCCCGCTTACCACTCTGCTGTGAGCCGCTACAGTGTTCTCATCGCCAAGTCTCAGCCGCCATTCAGGGCAGCCCTGTACCCCACCCCCTTCACCCAATAAGCCTCTGCATCCTCACCAGCAGCCAGGCTAGCCTGAGGACAAAAGAGATAAGTGTTCTCAGATGTAAGCTGCATCTTGCAGCAAGCACAGCGACAGGAGTGTATGTGGAGTCAGCGAGGGGGACTGGACAGGAGGAAGGACAAGGTGCCAAGCCCCGACTAGTGACTGCTCACCACCTGGGCACCTTCCAGAGTGACGGGTCAGAGCCAGCCCTGCCATTACACCTTCTCCGGGAAGACCATGCCCTGTTTTAGCAAGGCACTTCCCGGGATGTCAGCAGCGCTGAGCAGGCTTTATTTTGTCTGCCCATCCCGGGAATCCCACGGGCAGAGACCAGGTCCAGTGCATGTCTAGATTCCCAGTGCCCACTATGGAACCTGGCACGTGGTAAATGCTCAGTAACTGTTATGGAGATGGAGGCATGGGTCGATGGACAGGTAAAGGAGAGACAGACGAGAGGAAAGGCTTCCCGGATGGTGCTAGTGATAAAGAATCCACTTGCCAAGGCAGTAGACAGAAGAGACTCAGGTTCAATCCCTGAGTCAGGAAGATCTCCTGGAAGAAACAGCAACCCTCTCCAGTATCCTTGCCTGGGAATCCCACAGACAGAGCAGCCTGGCAGGCTACTGTCCATGGGGTCGCAAAGTGTCAAAGCAGGACTGAGTGACCAACGTGTTCCCCAGTGGAAGGAAGGGGGCGTGGGGGAGAGGGAGAAAAGACGGGTGTAAGCGAATGAAGCTTGTAGCCCAGTACACTCCGATTCTAGATGAGGACCCTGAAGTTCCCTCTCTCCTAGCACTTGCTGGTAACAACCCACAGGGAGAGTTTCAAAATCAGACACCTCAACATTCTGACTGCATGGCTGCAGGACTCTGGAAGAGTGCCTCAACCTCTCCGTGCTTCAGTGCTCCCCCCAATAAGATGGGGGCAGTAGCAATGCTCCCCTCAGAGGGCGTCACATCAGTGGGACAATCCATGAAGAGACTTCACCGCAGCTCCCAGCAAAAGGCAGCCCCTGACAAATGCTGGCTTTGCTCCTTGTGTCTTTCATGCCCTGTGCCCCTCGGTTCCCCTGAAGGCCACAGGAAAGCATTCTCTCCTGCTCCAGCCCTCAGTCTGTTCCCGGGCAGGTAGGGGGGATGGCCCTGGCAGAATGAGAAGCTGGGATGCCCGCTCCCCAGGCAGTACCTCGCCGGACCTGAGGGGCTGGGGCCTCAGGCTCCCAGGAGCCTGCCCACCCTCTGCAGCCCAGGATTGAAGTCAGCTCTGTGGTCGGGGCCAGTGGCCCTCAAGCAGGCCCCATGTTCCTCCTGAAGAAGAGGCTGCCCTTGAGCAAGAGCTGCAGTGGGGGGCAAGACTGGAGGGTGGCTGACCCCACAGGCTAGGGCCTGAATGCCAAGCTAACAAGCTTGACCTTTGCCCCGGAGCACCAGAAGGGTCTGGTCCAGGAGAGTACAGTGACTGAACAGGTTTCTCTCACACTCTCCAGGGCTGTGGAGTGTGGCCTTGGCCACATCCAGGGGTTCAGGAGCATGGCCAGGGGCCAAGCACAGGAGCCCTGCAGGGAGACAGAACGCAGGGCTAGGGACAGGATTCTCAGGGGCCAGGGAGAGAGGAGGACGGAGGTCCCTGGAGCTCTGGGCTGCCCAGGCAGGTTCTCCAAGTCCTGCGTGCTTAAGGTGGGACTTGCTTTTAAGGAAAAACGTCTCAAGGCAGCCTTTGCCCAGCGAACACTATGGGAGTCCCAGGCCTGCCTGGCACAGAGCCACCCACTCAGGCGCCCTCCTGCTACTGTGCATTATTAAATTATTCCTGCGGAGATTAGGGTAGAGGCATGAATAATTCAAAGTCAGAGATAAAGTCAAATCTAATCAACTCTGTCTGCCAACTTGAACTTTGGCATGATGACCAGCTCAAGTCCGTAGAGCCTGCTGGGAGCCCAAAATGAGAATCCAGGCCTGGGATTCGCCCTCAGACATTTCAGAGGAAGCTCCGCTGTGAAGTCCTAAATCATGGCTGCAGCAGCAGCTCCTCCATCTCAGCGTCCCCATCCATGCTGGTCCTTGTGATCTGTTACACGGCAGCTTGGTGGCTGAGGCTGGGCCCCAGCACTCTGCAGCCAAGTGACCTCAGAAAGGTGCCTAACCCTGCCAGGCCTCAATTTCTCTGTCTATAAAATGGGAATGGAAATGCCATCTGCCCCACAAAGCTGTTTTAGGCATTCAGTAAAATAGCACTCAGACAGCATCTTGTGCTGACACCAAATACAGGATGGGCATTTGTCTTTCACGTCAGCTCAACATCTCAAATTTTACTGACTAAAAAGTGTCTATGTACGTGTTCATTTGGGCTTCCCTGATGGCTCAATGATAAAGAATCCACTTGTCAATGCAGGAGACAGGGGTTTGATCCCTGGATTGGGAAGATTCCCCTGCAGAAGGAAATGGCAACACACTCCAGAGTTTTTCTTGCTGGAAAACTCTACGGACAGAAGAGCCTGGTGGGCTACAGTTCCTGGGGTCACAGAGAATCCAACACGACTTAGTGATAAAGACCAAACCAGATGCTTGCTCACCTCACACACATGTGTTCATTTATATGATGGCAGAAATGCATCTTTCTCGTGAAAGAGCTAGATGTTCATCTGAAAGTTCAAGAGGGTAGAGTTTAATATTTTCTCATTGTCCACAGAGGTCCATGAGTTTGGAAGTGGTAAGTAATGGAGACTTAAGGCAACCCCCAAATGTATCATGAATACTGACAAGAACCTCTCCGTATCTCATCAAAACAAGGAAATCACTGATGGAGTTACATTAACAAGGGGAGCTTGGAGGCAAGCAGCACATAGGCAGAATCTCCAGCCCCTCGGTGGGGAGGGGGCTTCATGTACAAGCTGCTGTCCATACCACTTCTGCCACCCGGGAGGCCCCCAGCCACCCCCGGTATGCCAGCTGCCCTGTCGCGGAGGGCAGGAGCAGAGGCCACTGGTTGTGTGTGACAGCCCCACCTACACGGCCTCCTCTGCAGCCCCCCGCAGGACACGCTGGTCCCTGCTGCTGCTCTGGAGGTCTCTGAGGGTCCCTGCCAGGAGCACCACAGGTCCTCCCAGCACTGTAAGTGTTGGCACTGCGTCTGTGAGCTCCTCACCCCACTTCCGTGCCAGAGCTGTGGTACAAAGCTCCATGCTTGGAGCCCCTGGGAGGGGTTGCCCATCGTTGTCACCAGGGCTCAGCATCAGGAGCCTTGTCTGCAGCAAGAACTGAGCCCAGAGATGAGCAAGGGGGAGGATGGCTTGGGCCACCTGCTCACCTCCTTCAACACCCTGCCTGCTCTCGGGCAAAGCTGAGTGCCTCATACCAGGCAGTCTCACCTTTTGTGCCCTCCTCTTCTGAAGCACCGGGAGGAGGACACCACTCCAGTGTTGGTTACTGGCTCAGAAACCACTGTGGACTGAACTGGGTCACTCCCTGCCCCCAGCAAAAAATGATATGATGAAGTCTTAGACCCCAGTCCCCGGCCCACTCAGAATGTGGCCTNGGAGGAGGACACCACTCCAGTGTTGGTTACTGGCTCAGAAACCACTGTGGACTGAACTGGGTCACTCCCTGCCCCCAGCAAAAAATGATATGATGAAGTCTGAGACCCCAGTCCCTGGCCCACTCAGAATGTGGCCTTATTTGAAGATAGGGTCTTCAATGAGGTAGTTAAGGTAAAATGAAGCCATGTGGGTGGGTCCTCATCCAGTATGACTCGAGTTCTTCTACAAAGAGGAGATGAGGACACACACACAGAGGGAAGATGACGTGAGAAGACAAGGAGAAGATGGCTCTCCAGGAGCCGAGGAAGGAGCCTCAGAGGGAACCGACCCTGCCGACACCTTGGCCTTGAACTTCCACCCTCCACAGCTGTGAGAAATTAAACCTCTGTTGCCTCAGCAACCCAGCCCAGGCAGACATTTGCAGACCCTTGCACTCTTTCTCTAGCAGTCCCTCCCACAAGCACTTCCTGTGCACCAGTGACACCCTTCCAGGCAGGGGGTTGCATGGTGCGCAGGCCCAGCCCTCACGGAACGTCTCCAGGCATCCAGCAGCCCTCACCAATCATCCTTACGAGGGCTGCGATGCTGGGCCTTCAGTGCTGGTAAGGGAACACGTGCAGTCCTGGGCATTGCCTGGGAAAGGGCGTTGGGCAGAAAAGAGATGCTCGGCATTTCAAGTGTTCCTGACTGCTGAGATGTGGGAGACCCTGGAAGGGGTGGGGCTTCTAGCACTATCTGACTCTGGACCAAAATCCTTAGACAAAGAGATACTGGGGGAAGCTTACAGCAAGGCAAGACAGAAACCCCCAAAGCCTCAGAACCCAGCAGAGCTGTGTTAAATGGTGAGAACTCGGGTGGAGAAGAAACGGTTTGAGGTCCAGAAAGAGAGCCAGTCTGGAGAGGAAGACACAGAGGTGGGAATGGAGTGGCTCAACCTGGAGCCCACCTGCCTGGGGGAGGGCTCACAGCTGAGTACTGGGCCTCAGGCTGGGATGCACTCGGGGTCCAGGCAGGCCAGCAGGCAGGGAGGCAGGCTGGCCTGGGGCTGCAGGCTGTAGAACCCACCGCGACTCCCTGCGGGCACCTCCCCTCGCCAACTCCTGCCAATGGGCCTGCAGGATGTCAGCCCAGGGCTGCCCTCTTCAGAGATGCCAGACACCCAGGCTTTGAGGCTACATTAGCAATCTGTCACTGTGGGCGCATCAAGCAGAACAGGTCTTCGGCCATATGCGGCACACCCACTGCCTCTCCCGCCACGCTGCCCTCTTTCCTAATACACAGACCCAGCCTGTGGGGAGGTCATCTGCTGTCCTGTCTTCCCTGAGTGAGCAAGTGGCTCCCCTGAGCCAACCTGGCAGGCGTCTCGCCCTCCTAAGTTCCCTCCCAAACCCTGCAAAGCTGAGCTCGGCAAAGGGCAGCTGTTCTTCTTTCTGACATTTTCCAGATAAGTGGATGCTTTTCTTCAAGAATTTAGGAGCAACCTTTATCTGCTGTCTGGGAAGAAGCATCTGTCACCCAGGTGAAGCTTCCACTCTGTGGCCCCTGCAAACATCAAACACCCAGTATCTGGGGGAGGCTGGCCATGGCACCAAGGGATGCCCAGACCCAGTAGCTGCCCGGGGAGGTGACCAGTCAGGCACCCATCGGACACAGACAGATGGGGATATCAACCATTTGTGGGCACTGTAAGCACCAGGTGTAGAGAAGAGAGGAGCAGAGAGTGGCCAATGGGAGTGAAGACTGCCTGGGACCCACCAGAATCCCTCTGATCAAAACCAGGGTGATGGCTGCTAGAAGAAGGTTGAGAGTAGAAAAATGACCATTGGGCAAGTAGCCAAAAGTCTGCCCAGAGGTTGTATTGGAAAGAGGAGTCAAGTATGGGGCAAGAGGGTGGGGTGCTTAGGCATTACTGGTACCACGTAAACAGCTCGTGAGTTACTGCGGATGAAGGTGTACAGGCCCTTGGGAAAATACTTTCTGTGGGGCCTCTGCTTATGGAAACTATTTGAGTCACCCCAAATCAGCATTTCAGCATCATTCCAGGAATCCAGCCTCCCCACCAGCTAGCAGGAAGCGTTTACTTATTAGGTCACCTTCTTGGAACCAAGGTCCAGCCACAGGGCCCACAGAATGACCCTCAGCCCAAGTCCTGGAGCCTCATGAGGCATCTGGTCAACTCCACACATTGGTTACAGGGCCAGACAGTGCCTGGGAGAAAAATGGGGTCCAGGATCCCCTTCAGACTTGGAGAGAACCCCTGGGTACCTCTGCCAACCTAGTTGGTCCCAGGCACTTAGACAACTTCATGAAAGGCACTCCAAAGGTTGCAGGGGGATGGGGAGGGTCTGGGAGACCCAGGGCAAGGCCCAATGACCCAGGTCAGAGACCCCAGGTAAGGGCACGGGGTATCGCTAGACGCTCCCTCTTAGGACCTAGAGCTGGCTGTGACACTGAAGGTCGTGAAGGGCCCAGATTAAAGGGAAATAGGAAGAAAGCTGACCCCAAAGCCAAGGCTAGCCACTCAGGGCAAATCTACAGACAGATCGCCCTTAAACATCCCAGACCCTGGGTGTTTCACAGCACAGAGGTGACACCCACCTGCTGCCTGCATCCAGGCCACCCCCAGCCACCCACAATTTCCATCCCATACCCCCTGCTTCGCCAGCCTCTGGCAGGCATCTTCTCCCTGAGGTTCTGCACAGAAACACAAGAGGCTTTCTCTGCAGACCAACAGACCAGACAGTGTTCATCTCCCAGTGTCAATACAGCCCACGTCGCCAAGGCAATGACTTTCANTCAGCTGTCCCAGCTCCAACCCAGTCCTCACTAAGGCAGACCTAAATCCTCTAGGACAGCCTCAGGAACAACTCCTGTGGATGATCCACAAGCATGTGGGGATGAAACCATAACTGAACTCCAGGGCCAGCATGGCTAAGGAAGAAGGTCAAAAACCTTTCCATCAGCTGTACAAGCTGCAGATCCACAAAATCAACCAGGCAGACTGTGTCTATGGAATATATTGAAGGACAATGAGAGTTCCCACAAAAGAACTGGTTCTGGATTTTTTCTTCTTTTTCTACTGCTGAGGTTGTTGATTTTATTATTACTATTAACTCTATTTACGCTTTTGAGAACTTTTTTTTTTAAGCAGACTTTTTATTTCCTTTATATACTTACCTATACATTGACTTTTTGTGGCTCTAAAGGGTTTTCTCTACTTAAATTGTTTGTTTTTTGTTTGTTTTTCTTATTGTTCTTTTCCTGCTGCAGTTATTCTTCAGTACATATACTTTTTACACACTTCTACTTAACTTTGCTTTTCTGGTTTTCTTCTTTTCATCCTTTTCTTTCTCTATTTCACCATGTTTGTTAGTCTGTTTTGTTTTCTTTGCTTTATTCCCCAGTTGGCACTTTGCTTCGGTCTCAGTTTCTGGTTTGTGTTTTAGCTAGTTTTGCTTTTAATTGTTTGATACCATTTTTGGTTTCCTTTGCCAGCCAAGTGGCCCTCTGGCACTTTCTTCTCTCTGGACTGTTTTGGTTTTGTTTGTGTGTGTATATGTATGTTCCTTTGTTTTTGCTGTTTTTTGTCTGATTTTGTATCCACCATTGGTCTAGGGTTTCTTTCTTTGTTTTGTTTTTTGTTTTTCTGTGCTTGTTTTAATCCACTTCAATGCCATAACAAATGGCTTGTGGAATCTCAGTTCCCTGACCAGAGATTAGGCATGAGCCTTTGAAGTGGGAGTGTCCAGTCCAAAATACTAGACTGCCAAAGAACTCCTTCCTGATGCCAGGGAGTATTAATTAGTGAGAACTCCCACAAAAGCCTCCATCCTTATCCAAGATCCAGCATCACTCAACTGCTGGCAGCATCCTGTGCAGGATGCCTCACCCAAACAACAAGCAAGACAAAAACATAAAGTTGATCATCAGCAGACACCCCAAAACATACCTCCTCACACAATCCAGCCCAGTAGAGAGAAAAAAAAACTCATCTCTCCCCATCAGAATGCAAGCACAAGTCCCTCCCAATACAAAACCTACACAAACTACTGGACCAAACACACCCACCAAAACCAAAAGCCAAAAGGAAGAATACAGCCCTAAACCTGGGAAAAGAAGACCTCAATCACAGTAAGCTACGGATAAAATTAACAGACAGAGAAATATTGTGCAAATGAAGAAACAAGGTAAAAACTCACAATATCAAATAAATGAAAAGGAAACAGGCAAACTACCTGAAAAGGAATTCAGAGTAATGATAGTAAAGATGATCCAAAACCTCAAAAATAAACTAGAGAAAATGAAAGAATCAATTAACACATTTAACAAGGACCTAGAAGAAATAAAGAATAAACAAACAGAGACAAACAACACAATTAATGAAGTTAAAATTTTTCTAGAAGGATTAATAGCAGACTAACTGAGACAGAAGAACAGATAAGTGAACTGGAAAATAGAATAGTGGAAATAACTGCTAAAGAGAAAGATAAAAGAAAAAGAATAAAAAGAATTGGGGATAGTCTCAGAGACCTCTGGGACAATATTAAACACTCTAACATTTGGATTAGAGGAGTCCCATAAGAAGAAGAGAAAAAGAAAGTGTCCAAGAAGATTTATGAAGAGATTATAGTTGAAAACTTCCTAACATGGGAAAGGAAATTAGTCAATCAAGTCCAAGAAGCACAGAGGGTCTTATACAGGATAAATGCAAGGAGAAACATACTGAGACACATACAAATCAAATCAACAAATACTAAACACAAAGAATGAATATTAAAAGCAGCAAGGGAAAAGCAACAAATAGCATACAAGGGAAATCCCATATGATTAACAGCTGATCTTTCAGCAGAAACTCTGCAGGCCAGCAAGGAATGGCAGAATATATTTAAAGTACCGAAAAGGAAAAATCTACAACCAGATTATTCAACCTGGCAAGGAATTCATTCAAAAATTGGTGGAGAAACCAAAAGCTTTACAGTCAAGCAAAAGTTAAGAGAATTTAGTACCACTAAACCAGTTTTACAACAAGTGTTAAAGGGACTTCTCTAGGCAGAAAACACAAAAGAAGGACAAGATTTACAAAAATTAATTCAAAACCATAAAGAAAAATACCAATAGGAACATATATATCAATAATTACTTTAAATGTAAATGGATTAAACACTCCAACCAAAAGACACAGACTGGCTGAATAGATACAAAAGCAAGACCCACATATATGCTGTCTATAAGAGACCCACTTCAGACATAGAGACACATACAGACTAAAAGTGAGAGGATGAAAAGAGATATTTCATGCAAATACTCAGATCAGATAATATAGACTTTAAAATAAAGACCATTACAAAAGACAAGAAAGGACACTATGTAATGATCAAGGGATCAATCCAAGAAGAAGACATAACAATTGTAATTAACGCACCCAACATAGGAGCACCTCAATACATAAGGCAAACACTAACAGACATAAAAGGGGGAATTGATAGTAACACAGTAACAACAGAGAACTTTAACATCCCACTCACACCAATGGACAGCTCATCAAAATAGAAATTTAATAAGGAAATACAAGCCTTAAATGACACACTAGACCAGATTGACCTAATTGATCTCTTCAGGATATTCCATCCAAATGCAGAAGAATACACTTTTTTCTCAAGTGCACATGCAGATAGACCACATCTTAGGTCACAAATCAAGCCTCAGAAAATTTAAGAAAGTTGAAATTGTTTAAGCATCTTCTTTGACCACAATGCTATGAAACTAGATATCATTTACAAGGGGGAAAAAACTTTTTTTAAAAAAGTACAGGAGATTAAGAATATATTTATAAATAACAGGTTGCTGAAGAAGTAAAAAGGGAAATCAAAAGTTCCTAGAAACGAATGACAATGAAAGCAGAATGACTCAAAACATATGATATGCAGCAGAAGCAGTTCTAATAGGGAAGTTTATAGCAATATAATCTTACCTCCAGAAACAAAAAAAATATCAAATAGACAACTTAACTTTACACCTAAAAACAACTGGGAAAAAAAGAACAAAAACCCCGAAGCTAGTAGAAGGAAAGAAATCAGATCAGAGCAGCAATCAATGGAAAAGAAATAAAGGAAGCAATAGTAAAGATAGTAAATCTAAAAGCTGGTTCTTTGAGGAGATAAAGAAAATTGACAAATCATTAGCTAGACTCACCAAGGAAAAAAGGGAGAAAAATCAAGTCAACAAAATTAGAAATGAGAAAGGAGAGTTCAAGGGACGATGCAGAAATAAAAGTGTCATAAGAGATGATAGCCAGCAACTATATGCTAATAAAATGGACAACTTGGAAGAAATGGACAGATTCTTAGAAAGGTTCAACCTTCCAGGACTGAATCAGAAAGAAACAGAAATTGTGAAGAAGCCAATAACGAAATCAAAAGTGTGATCAAAAATCTCCCAAGAAACAAAAGCCCAGGGCCAGATGGATTCACAGGTGAATTCTATTCAAACATTTAGAGTAGAGTTCATGTCTATCCCTCTTAAACTCTTAAAAAAATTGCAGAGGAAGGAGCACTTCCAAACTCATTCTACGAAGCCACCATCATACTAATACCAAAACCAGACAGTGAAGTGAAGTCGCTCAGTCATGTCCGACTCTTTGCAACCCCATGGACTGTAGCCCACTAGGCTCCTCTGTCCGTGGGATTTTCCAAGCAAGAATACTGGAGTGGGTTGCCATTTCCTTCTCCAGGGGATCTTCCCAACCCAGGNTTGGAAGTGAAGTCGCTCAGTCATGTCCGACTCTTTGCAACCCCATGGACTGTAGCCCACTAGGCTCCTCTGTCCGTGGGATTTTCCAAGCAAGAATACTGGAGTGGGTTGCCATTTCCTTCTCCAGGGGATCTTCCCAACCCAGGGCTTGAACCCAGGTCTCCCACATTGCAGGCAGATGCTTTAACCTTAAAGATATCACAAAAAAATAAAATTACAGGCCAATATCATTGATGAACATAGATGCAAAAATCTTCAACAAAATTCTAGCAAGCAGAACCCAACAACACGTTAAAAGATCGTACACCATGATCAAGTCTGATTTATCCTAGGGATGCAAGAATTCTTTAATATATACAAGTCAATCAACGTGATATACAATATTAACAAATTCAAATATTAAATTATATGATAATCACAATACATGCAGAAGACACTTTTGACAAAATTCAGTACCCATTTATGGTTTTTTTTAATTCTTCAAAAAATGGACATAGAAGGAAAATACCTCAACAGTGGCCACAGGACTGGAAAAGGTCAGTTTTCATTCCAATCCCTAAGAAAGGAAATTCCAAAGAATCCTCAAACTACCACACAATTGCACTCATCTCACATGCTAGTAAAGTAATACTCAAAATTCCCCAAGCCAAGCTTCAGCAATATGTGAACCATGAAATTTCAGGTGTTCAAGCCAGTTATAGAAATGGCAGAGGAACCAGAGATCAAATTGCCAATATCTGCTGCATCAAAAATGCAAGAGAGTTCCAGAAAAACATCTATTTCTGCTTTACTGACTATGCCAAAGCCTTCGACTGTGTAGATCATAATAAAGTGTGGAAAATTCTTAAAGAGATAGGAATACCAGACCATCTGACCTGCCTCCTGAGAAATCTGTATGCAGGTCAGGAAGCAACAGTTAGAACTGGACATGGAACAACAGACTGGTTCCAAATATGAAAAGGAGTACGTCAAGGCTGTATATTGTCACCCTGCTTATTTATCTTATATGCAGAGTACATCATGAGAAACACTGGGCTGAAGGAAGCACAAGCTGGAATCAAGATTGCCGGGAGAAATATCAGTCACCTCAGATATGCAGATGACACCACCCTTATGGCAGAAAGTGAAGAGGAACTAAAGAGCTTCTTGATGAAAGTGAAAGAGGAGAGTGCAAAAGCTGGCTTAAAGCTTAACATTCAGAAAACTAAGATCATGGCATCAGGTCTCATTACTTCATGGCAAACAGATGGGGAAACAGTGGAAACAGTGGCTGACTTTATTTTGGCAGGGGGATGGGCTCCAAAATCACTGCAGATGGTGATTGCAGCCATGAAATTAAAAGACACTTACTCCTTGGAAGGAAAGTTATGACCAACCTAGACAGCATATTAAAAAGCAGAGACATTACTTTGCCAACAAAGGTCTGTCTAGTCAAGGCTACGGTTTTTCCAGTGGTCATGTATGGATGAGAGAGTTGGACTATAAAGAAAGCTGAGCACCGAAGAAGTCATGCTTTTGAACTGTGGTGCTGGAGAAGACTCTTGAGAGTCCCTTGGACTGCAAGGAG
>SJYW01027140.1:526019-559273 GCA_006410735.1 Raphicerus campestris
CTTGGAGAATTTTGAGCATTACTTTACTAGCGTGTGAGATGAGTGCAATTGTGCAGTAGTTTGAGCATTCTTTGGCATTGCCTTTCTTAGGGATTGGAATGAAAACTGACCTTTTCCAGTCCTGTGGCCACTGCTGAGTTTTCCAGATTTGCTGGCATATCGAGTGCCACACTTTCACAGCATCATCTTTCAGGATCTGAAATAGCTCAACTGACACAATGTTGTCCGCTGGAGAAGGAAATGGCAAACCACTTCAGTATCCTTGCCTTGACAACCTCATGAACAGTATGAAAAGGCAAAATGATGGGAGGCAAGTAAGGTGGTCTGATATTCCCATCTCTTTAAGAATTTTCCACGGCTTTGGTGATCCACACATTCTAAGGCTTTAGCGTAGTCAGTGAAGCAGAAGTAGAGTTTTTCTGGAATTCTCTTGCTTTCTCTATGATCCAGTGGATGTTGGCAACTTGATCTCTGGTTCCTCTGCCTTTTCCAAATCCAGCTTGAACATATGGAAGTTCATGGTTCACGTACTGTTGAAGCCTGACTTGGAGAATTTTGAGCATTACTTTACTAGCGTGTGAGATGAGTGCAATTGTGCGGTAATCTGAACATTCTTTGGCATTGCCTTTCTTTGGGATTGGAATGAAAATTGACCTTTTCAAGTCCTGGTAGTCCTATACTACCTTATTGATTCCTGTCTTCTGTTTGTAAATGGAGGGAGGGGGTCTATTTATACAAGCATATCATCAGACACCAGTTACTATTTGGTTTCCTTTTTTCTAATCTTTGTATGTTGAATTTGTTTTTCTTCTTTGTCTACTTTGTCTTGGACCTACAGGACAATATTGGATTTAAAGAGCACGTGGGGTATCTGATCTTATTTCTGACTGGCTAAGAATTACCTCTAGCATTTCACTCTGGAGTATGATGTTTGCCATAAATTAAAATACGTAATTTCTTCTGCTTCTAATTTGCCAAAAGTTCATTTGTTTTTTTTAATAGTGAGCAGCTTTTGAATTTTATGAAATTCTTCATCTGAATTTATTGAGAATACTATTTGCTCAGCCGATAAAGAATCCGCCTGCAATGTGGGAGACTGGGTTCAATGCCTGGGTTGGGAAGATCCCCTAGAGAAAGGAAAGGCTACCCACTCCAGTATTCTGGCCTGGAGAATTCCATGGACTCTGTAGTTCATGGGATTGCAAACAGTTGGACACGACTGAGCAACTTTCACTATCACTGGTAGACTTTCTAATGTCATGTTGAGTTTCTGAAATACTACAACTTTGACATGTTTATATCTTTATATATGTCGCTTTTATTCAGTTTGTTGATATTTTACTTAGGTTTTGCACCCATGTTCAGGAGTAGATTGGCCTTTTCTCCTAATTTTGTCTAGTTTTAGTATCTCTGTTATTTTTGTATTAAAAAGTGAATTGGAGAGTATTTTTTCAGAAGACTTTATATAAGACTGAAATGATATCCAAAGTTATCTTAAACTTACCACACCCTGTTGTTTCATTTATGAAGGATTGTTTATTAATAATTCAGTTTCTTTAAATATTATTAGATTTTTTTCTTTCTCCTTGAGCTATTGTTGTTTAATTTTCTAGATGTTCTTAGGAAGTTCTGTATTTAAGGACATTGAGTCATCCATATTATTTTCCTACTGTCATTTTAATCTTTAGCTTTATCTTGAGTCTATCTTCTCTTCATTCCTGAAAATTTTTGTGTTCATGTGTGCCCTTTTTCCAACTTTGTCAGGATGCATTTCACACCATAACAGTCACCATATAAAATATTAGTGTGCAGTGGTTTTTAACATATTCTCAGGTTTGTCCAACCATCTCCATCATCTAATTTTAGAAAACTTCAACATTAAGAGAAACTTCAAGCACATCAACAGTCATTNTATTTTCCTACTGTCATTTTAATCTTTAGCTTTATCTTGAGTCTATCTCCTCTTCATTCCTGAAAATTTTTGTGTTCATGTGTGCCCTTTTTCCAACTTTGTCAAGATGCATTTCACACCGTAACAGTCACCATGTAAAATATTAGTGTGCAGTGGTTTTTAACATATTCTCAGGTTTGTTCAACCATCACCATCATCTAATTTTAGAAAACTTCAACATTAAGAGAAACTTCAAGCACATCAACAGTCATTTCCCATTCCAACTCCTTCCTTACCATGTGAATTGGCTTTTAATATGTTATATGTTTACATTGATTCAAAATTCAAAAGAACATTAAGAGGTAGGAAATGGACATAAAAACATACACAGGGAATTCTAACTCCCACCCCCTCTTTAGAGGTAATCATTCCATTAGTTTTCCACTTATTTTTCTATATTTCTTTATGCAAACACTGCTGCTGCTGCTGCTGCTGCTAAGTCGCTTCAGTCGTGTCCGNGGCTTTTAATATGTTATATGTTTACATTGATTCAAAATTCAAAAGAACATTAAGAGGTAGGAAATGGACATAAAAACATATACAGGGAATTCTAACTCCCACCCCCTCTTTAGAGGTAATCATTTCATTAGTTTTCCACTTATTTTTCTATATTTCTTTATGCAAACACTGCTGCTGCTGCTAAGTTGCTTCAGTCGTGTCCGACTCTGTGACCCTAGAGACAGCTCCCCCGTCCCTGGGATTCTCCAGGCAGGAACACTGGAGGAGGTTGCCATTTCCCTCTCCAATGCATGAAAGTGAAAAGTGAAAGTGAAGTCACTCAGTCGTGTCCGACTCCTAGCAACCCCGTGGACTGCCGCCCACCAGGCTCCTCCCTCCATGGGATTCTCCAGGCAAGAGTACTGGAGTGGGGTGCCATTGCCTTCTCTGTTATGCAAACACACAGAAATGCAAATATATTGATTCCCATTTTCCATACTTTCCTTCCAGAATTGTGTACAGTATTGCACACCTTTCTTTTTCATTTACTACATCCTACAGCACATCCTCCTTCTTTCCTACAGTGATATGTGTGTGTTAGTCACTCAGTCGTGTCCGATTCTTTGTGACTCCATGGACTGTAGTTCACCAGGCTCCTCTGTCCATGGGATTCTCCAGGCAAGAATACTTGAGTGGGTTGCCATTCCCTTCTCCAGGGGATCTTCCTGAATCAGGGATCAAATCTGGGTCTCTGAATTGCAGCCAGTTTCTTTACTTTCTGAGCTACCAGGGAAGCCCATGCTTTATGATAAAAAGTATACGAATTTGGTCCAAATTTCTGGCATAGGACTCCTAAAACCCTTAGAATTTATAAGTGATGAGAATTTCTAAGTCATTTGTTATGTTGAGGTGATTTTAGCCCCCCACTTTAGGAAGGGGTTGACTACCAGGAGAACCAACCATGTGTCTCTGTGTGTGTGAATATGCAAGTGTGTGTGAAAATGAGTATGCCTGTGGGAGTGTGTGTGTGAGAATTCTCAGCTCCAGTTCCAAGGAGCTGGAACAATTGCCAACGGTCTGATTTATTTACTCATGCCTTTATAGGCATAATGCCTATGTATGTAATCAATGAAGCCTCTAAAAAAAAAAAAAAAAAGACAGGGTTTGGAGAGTTTCCAGGCTGATGAACACGTAGACAATTCAGGAGAATTTGCTCAGAGAAAGTATAGAAGCTCTGCAAACCCAAGGAGGTGAGTCATTGGAACCTCTAATCTATACCACAAGTGATAATCTGGGCTTGCAATTGGCATCTAAAGTGTACGGAGGAGTGGGCTTACACGGCTGCATTCATCTGGCAGCTGGCAGTCCAAGAAGCTGGAGAGCCCAAGAAGGCATCACTTACTTGTCCCATCCATTTGTCATCCCTAGGTGGGCTCTCCAGTGGCTAGCTGGCTTGAGCTTCTTCACAACATGAAGATCTCAAGGAAGCCAGCCTTCTTGCATTATGGTTAATTTTTCAAGGAGGAGACAAGCTGCCAGTCCTCTTATGACATGGATCCAGAAGTCATAAAACACCACTTCTGCACTGTATTAGTCAGAGAAAGTCACAGGCCAGATTCAAAGGGTAGGAAATAGACTCTACCTCTGGCTTGGGGGAGTGGAGTAGGGTACAGGAAACAAGAGCTGGTGGCCGCATCTTTTAAGACCGTCTGCCATCTACATCTACATTGGATAGATTATCCTTTTGCAAAATTAATTAGAAACATTTTTGCCAGTTCATCCTTTGCCTTTTGATTTTGCTCATATTTATGTATATGTGTATAGTGTTTTTAATATTTTATTTTGAAACAATTATATAATCACAGGAAGTTTCAATCATAAGACAAATTCCCCTTGGACTCATCACCTGGTTTCTCCCAATAATAAGATCTTACGGTAACATCAAAAAACATTAAAACCAGAAAAATCAAAACCAATACACATCAAAGTCAGGAAAATTGACATTGTTATCACACATGTCACTTTATCATGTGTAGAGATTCATGTAACCACTACCACAATCAAAGCAGAAAACTTGCCCATCAATACAAAGATCTGCTAGAGCTTCTTTCTCATTGTCGTGACCCACTGCCCTCACGCCACCATACTTAGCCCCAGTAACCACTCATCTATTTTTTTCCAACTGCAAGGGGTCAAATAGTGGCTTCCAAAAAGATATGCCCAAATCCTAACTCCAGAATCTGAAACCAGAGAATGTCAAGGATTAGCTCTTCTTTTTAACAGATTGTGCTTTTAATGCCATGTCTAAGAAATCTTTACCAAGAACTAGGCCTTTGAGATTTTTCTAGATGTTTTGTTGTGAGAGCTGTATAGTTTTACAGTTTATAATTAATTGTCTAATCCATCCTGAGTTAATTTTCGTGTAAAGTGTAAGATTTAGGTCAATGAACTTTTTTTTGCCTATTGTTCTAGCACTCTGTTGAAAAACTATCTTTCCTCTGTCTAACAGCTTTTGCATTTTTGTTCTTAATCAGTTGGCCATACTTGCTTGGGGCTATTTCTGGATGGTCAACTTTGTTTCATTAATCCCTCCACCAATAAAATACTGTCTTGATTATTTTAGTTATAAAAAAGGGGTGATTCCTCCCACTTTATTCTTCTTTATCAAAACTGTCTGTAACTATTCTAGTTTCTTCTCCTTTCCATATAAATTTAAGAATAATCTTGCCTATATCTAAAAAATGTCTTACTGAGAATCCCAGGGACAGAGGAGCCTGGTAGGCTGCCATCTATGGGGTCGCACAGAGTCAGACACAACTGAAGCAACTTAGCAGCAGCAGCAGAGATTTTTATAACAATTGGTTAAACCTATATATCAGTTTAAGGAGAACTAATACCTTTNATAGTGTTTTTAATATTTTATTTTGAAACAATTATATAATCACAGGAAGTTTCAATCATAAGACAAATTCCCCTTGGACTCATCACCTGGTTTCTCCCAATAATAAGATCTTACGGTAACATCAAAAAACATTAAAACCAGAAAAATCAAAACCAATAAACATCAAAGTCAGGAAAATTGACATTGGTATCACACATGTCACTTTATCATGTGTAGAGATTCATGTAACCACTACCACAATCAAAGCAGAAAACTTGCCCATCAATACAAAGATCTGCTAGAGCTTCTTTCTCATTGTCGTGACCCACTGCCCTCACGCCACCATACTTAGCCCCAGTAACCACTCATCTATTTTTTTCCAACTGCAAGGGGTCAAATAGTGGCTTCCAAAAAGATATGCCCAAATCCTAACTCCAGAATCTGAAACCAGAGAATGTCAAGGATTAGCTCTTCTTTTTAACAGATTGTGCTTTTAATGCCATGTCTAAGAAATCTTTACCAAGAACTAGGCCTTTGAGATTTTTCTAGATGTTTTGTTGTGAGAGCTGTATAGTTTTACAGTTTATAATTAATTGTCTAATCCATCCTGAGTTAATTTTCGTGTAAAGTGTAAGATTTAGGTCAATGAACTTTTTTTTGCCTATTGTTCTAGCACTCTGTTGAAAAACTATCTTTCCTCTGTCTAACAGCTTTTGCATTTTTGTTCTTAATCAGTTGGCCATACTTGCTTGGGGCTATTTCTGGATGGTCAACTTTGTTTCATTAATCCCTCCACCAATAAAATACTGTCTTGATTATTTTAGTTATAAAAAAGGGGTGATTCCTCCCACTTTATTCTTCTTTATCAAAACTGTCTGTAACTATTCTAGTTTCTTCTCCTTTCCATATAAATTTAAGAATAATCTTGCCTATATCTAAAAAATGTCTTACTGAGAATCCCAGGGACAGAGGAGCCTGGTAGGCTGCCATCTATGGGGTCGCACAGAGTCAGACACAACTGAAGCAACTTAGCAGCAGCAGCAGAGATTTTTATAACAATTGGTTAAACCTATATATCAGTTTAAGGAGAACTAATACCTTTGTTATGTTGAATCTCTTAAGTCACAAACATGGTCTGTCTCTCTGTTTACTTACACAGATGTAGAAAACAAACATGGGCTTCCCTTGTGGCTCAGCTGGTAAAGAATCCACCTGCAATGTGGGGGACCTGGGTTCGATCCCTGGGTTGGGAAGATCCTCTGGAGGAGGGAAAGGCTACCCACTCCAGTGTTCTGGCCTGGAGAGTTGCAAAGAGTCGGATAGAGTGGAGCGACTTTCACTTCACTTTCTCTCTTTGCACTTTGGAGGTTTTGTATTAGAAACTCTCTCACGCCTATGTCAGCACCCTGTAGTTTTCAACATTTGAATCCTGCACATGTTTTGTTAGATTTACATCTAAGTATTTCTCTTTTCTTAAGTGATTATAAATAATATTGAATTTTAATTACAGTGCCCACATGTTCACTGCTAGTATGTAGAAATACAATAGACTTTGTATTCTATAACCTTGCTGAAATCACTTAGAGGGTTTTGCAGACTACCTGAGATTTTCTACGTAGTCCCTAAATGTTGTCTACAAATAGAAACAGCTTTATTTCTTCCTTTCCAATAGGATATTGTTATCGTTTAGTTGCTAAGTTGTGTCTGACTCTTTTGCAATCCCATGGACTGCAGCCCACCAGGCTCCTCTGTCTGTGGGATTTTCCAGGCAAGAATACTGGAGTGGGTTGCCATTTCCTCCCCCAGGGGATCTTTCCAACCCAGGCATCAAACCCATATCTCTTGCCTCTCCTGCATTGCAGGTGGATTCTCTACCACTGAGCTACCAGGGAAGCCCTTCCAGTGGTATACATTTTATTTACTATAGTTGACTTGCATAGCTAGAACTTCTGATAATATATTAAATAGCAGTGGTGAGAGCAGACATCCTTGACTATTCCTGATTTTAAGGAGAAAAGATCTAATCTTTCACCACTGAGCACAATGTTAGCTATAGGATTTTTGTAAATGTTCTGTATCACATTAAAGAAGTTCTCTATTTCTAGCTACCTAGGAGTTTTTATCATGAATAGATGTTAAAATGTGTCAAATGCTTTTCTATATCAATTGATATGATCATGTGATTTTGTTGATATAGCTGATTACATTAATTGATTTTTCAACCTTGTATCCTTGGAACAAACTTCACATGGTCATGGAGTATAACTGGTTTTATATATTGCTGAATTCTATTTGCTAATGTTTTGTTAAGAGTTTTTGAAACATCTTATAATTCTAATGTCAGTTATACCTCAATAAAGTTGAAATTTTAAAATAAAACTAAATTAGCAGAGAAAAAAGAATCTGCGTCTATATGCATGAGGGAATATATATTGACACAGTGTGTCTATATGCATGAACAATGTATATATTAGTCTCTAGGTTCTTCTTTCTCTTTTTTTCATTTGTTTGGCATGGTCTTTGTTTCAGGGTAATACTGATTTCATTAATGAGTTAGGAAATATTTTTTCCTCCTCTGTTTCCTGGAAGAGGTTGTATAAAATGAGTTAATTTTTTAAAAATGTTTGATAGAATTCAGGAGGGAAATCATAGTCTCAGAGATTTCCTTTGGGGGAGTTCTTTAATTTTGAACTAAATTTTGTTAATAGTGATGTGCTCTGTGCTAAGTTACTTCAGTCATGATCAACTCTTTGCAACCCTATGGATCATAGTCCACCAGGCTCCTCTGAACATGGGTTCCTCCAGGCAAGAATACTGGAGTGGGTTGCTATTTCCTTCTCCAGTGCATGAAAGTGAAAAGTGAAAGTGAAGTCACTCAGTCGTGTCCGACTCTTAGCAACCCCTTGGACTGCAGCCTACCAGGCTTCTCCATCCATGCGATTTTCCAGGCAAGAGTACTGGAGTGGGTTGCCATTGCCTTCTCCCATTTCATATTGGGTTAGTGTGAAATTTGTGTTTCCAAAGAAGTGATCCATTTCATATAAGTTGTCAAATGTATGTGTGTACAGTTGTTCACAGTGTTCCCCTTTCATTCCTTCAGTGTCTGCAGAGTCTGTTTTATTCCTGATATTAGTAACATCACTAGTATGTGGCATCTCTCTTATATCTTTGTCAATCCTGCTAATGTTTTGTGAATTTTATTAATCTTTTCAAAGAACTAGCTTTTAGTTAACTGATTCCCTCTGTTGTTTTCCTGTTTTCAACTTCACTAATTTCAGATCTTATCTCTATTATTTCCTTCATTCTGTTTGCTTTGAATTTTTGTTGTTGTTCTAAGTTCTTGAGTGAAAACTGAGGCTATTGAGTTGAGACTTTCCTTCTTTACTAATGTAAGCATTCAGTGCTACAAACTTATTTTCAGTAGTCCTTTAGCAGCATCCCACAAATGCTGATGCTATATTTTCATTTCTAATGTACTTTTTAATTTGCTTTAAGAGTTCCTCTTTAATCCAGGGATTATTTAGAAGTGTATTGTTTAGTTTCTGTTTGGAGATTTTCCTGTTATTTTTCTGTTACTGATCTCTAGTTTGAGTCCAGCATAGTTGGGGAACACACTGTATGATTTCAGTTATTTTATACTTGCTTTGGTTCATTTTATGGCACAGGATATGGTCTGTCTTGTTATATAATCTGTGGGTGCTTGAGAAGAAAGTGTGTTCTGCTGTTGATGCCAATTAGATCTTGTTGATTGATGGTGTTACTGAATTCTTCTGTATCTTTAATGCTTTTCTGTCTAATTGTTCTGTTAATTGTTGAGGAGGAGTGTTGAAGTCTCTATAATTGTGGAGTTGTCTCTTCTTTCCATCTTTTCAGTTTCTGCCATGCATATTTTACAGTTTTGCTGTTTGATGCATATACATTTAAGACTGATATCTCTTCTCTTTTTTTTCAACTTGAAGGAAAAGCATTTATTATCTGAGAGTGACACACAGGAAATCTGTCTTATAAATTGCGCTTAAAACATTACAGTTTCCAACCTTCTTTAATGCTAATCTTAATGCTATAATAGGTTGTGAGATATGTGTTTTGACTTGAGAGATTCGTTTCTGTTTCTAATTAATTCTCAGCCTTACTATGTGAAACATTTGTGGTAGAGGAGTTTCAGGAGTTAGCACGCTGTTGGAGAAAGGGTCTGTTGGAGGGGTTCAAATGGCCATTTTCCTAAAGGGACTTTCAGAAAAATTTAGTTCATCTAGAAAATCAAAGTGCTCACTCTCCACTGATGAAATTTGGGAAAAAGCATTTGTGTTGACATTCCACTATGACCCAAGCTATCTCCGCCACTCTGGTCTGGACTCTATCCTTCTTTCTCAGGTTCTTTCTGTTCTTGTCAGAGCTGCCTCTGAAGTTTTCCGCTGGAATCAGATTTCTCCCAGCACCACCGTTTTATTCACGTGACTCCCCGCCTGGATTCCCGCTAGACTCCCCCACATCTGTGCAGATTCTTATAATACCAGCCTTTGCTGCCCCCCCACCTCCCACCCTATCCCACCTCTCTAGGGGGTCACAGAGCCCAGCTTTGAGTTCCATGAGTCATACAGCAAATTCCCATTGTATCTATTTTACATATGTTAACATATATGTCTCCATGCTGCTCTTTCCATTTGCCCCACCCTCTCCTCTCTACCCACTATCCTGTGTCTAGGCTTGTTCTCTATGTCTTCGTATCCACTGCTCCCCTACAAACAGGCTCATCAGTACCATCTTTCTAGATTCTATATATATGCATTAATGTATATTTGTTTATCTCTTTTTTAGTTACTTCACTCTGAATAATAAGCTCTAGGTTCATCCATCTCATTAGCACTGACTCAATTATGTTCCTTTTTATGGCTGAGTAATATTCCATTCTATGTCTGTACCACGACTTCTTTATCCATTCATCTGTCGATGGCCATCTACATTGCTTCCATGCCCTAGCTATTGTGAATGGTGCTGCAATGAACATTGGAGTACACGTGTCTTTTTCAATTATGGTTTTCTCAGGGTACATGCCTAGTAGTGGGATTGCTGGGTCATATGGTAGTTTTATTCCTAGTTTTGAAAGGAATCTCCATACTGTATTCCATACTGTCTGTATCAATTTACATTCCCACCAACAGTGCAACGGGGTTCCCTTTTTTCCAGACCCTCTCCAGCACTTATTGTTTGTAGATTTTTTGATGATGGCCATTCTGACTGGTAGTGAGGTGATATCTCATTATTGTTTTGATTTGCATTTCCCTAATAATTAGCAATGCTGACCATCTTTTCATGTGTTTATTATGATATGTCTTCTTGACAGATGGATCCATATTTTGGTGGATTAGCTTTATTACCATCACATGATTTCTCTCTCTGTCCCTGATAATTTTATTCACTCTGAAGTCTATATTATTTAATATAAATATAGCCACTTTTGTGTTTTAATTAATGTTTGCATAGTATACATTTTTTATCCTTTCACTTTCAACTATATCATTATAAACATTGTAAGTTTCTTGTCAACACTGCATGGTTGGGTCATGTTTTTTAATCTTGTTTGCCTATCTCTGCCTTGTAGTTGATATATTTAGACTATTTATATTTAATGTAAATGTTTACATGTTATGGCTTAAGTCTGCCACTTTATATTTTCTTCTTATTCTCTCTAGTTTTCATTTATGTTTTCTTATTCCCACTTTCCTTTGGGTTACTGGGACTTTTTTTAGAATTCCACTTGACATATCGCTAAGGTCTTTGAATGTATATTTTTGTATACCCTTTGGTGGTTGCTGTATTACATTATATGTACATAATTTATATAGTCTAACATTTTAGGAATCAGTGAACTAAAATGGACTTGAATGGGTGAATTTAACTCAGATGTCCATTATATCAACTACTGTGGGCAAGAATCCCTTAGAAAACATGGAGTATCAATCATAGTCAACAAAAGAGTCTGAAATGCAATACTTGGGTGCAATCTCAAAAATGAAAGAATAATCTCTGTTCATTTCCAAGGCAAAACTTTCAATATGACAGTAATCCAAGTCTATGCCCTGACCAGTAATGCTGAAGAAGCTGAAGTTGAATGGTTCTATGAAGACCTACAAGACCTTCTAGAACTAACACCCAGACAAGATGTCCTTTTCATTATAGGGGACTGGAATGCAATAGTAGGGAGTCAAGAGATACCGGGAGTAACAGGCATATTTAGCCTTAGAGTACAAAATGAAGCAGGTCGAAGGCTAAAAGAGTTTTGCCAAGAGATTGCACTGGTCATAACAAACACCCTCTTCCAACAACACAAGAGACAACTCTACACATGGACATCACCAGATGGTCAATATTGATATCACACTGATTATATTCTTTGCAGCCGAAGATGGAGAAGCTCTATACAGTCAGCAGAAACAAGAACGGGAGCTGACTATGGCTCAGATCATGAACTCTTTATTGCCAAATTTAGACTTCAGTTGAAGAAAGTAGGGAAAACTGCTAGACCATTCAGGTATGACTGAAATCAAATCCCTACAGTTATACAGTGGAAATGACAAACAGATTTCAGGGATTATATCTGATAGACAGAGTGCCTGAAGAATTATGGATGGAGGTTCATGACATTGTACAAGAGGCAGTGATCAAGACCATCCCCAAGAAAAAGAAATACAAAAAGGCAAAATGGTTGTCTGAAGAGGCCTACAAATAGCTGAGAAAAGAAGAGAAACTAAAGGCAAAGGAGAAAAGGAAAGATATACTCACCTAAATGCAGAGTTCCAAAGAATAGCAAGGAGAGATAAGAAAGCCTTCCTCGGTGATCAATGCAAAGAAATAGAGGGAAACAATAGAACGCGAAAGACTAGAGATCTCTTGAAAATTAGAGATACCAAGGGAACATTTCATGCAAAGATGGTCACAATAAAGGGCAGAAATAATATGGACCTAACAGAAGCAGAAGATATTAAGAAGAGGTGGCAAGAATACACGGAAGAACTAGACAAAAAAAATTCTTAATGACCTAGATAACTACGATGGTGTGATNCTCTAGGGGGTCACAGAGCCCAGCTTTGAGTTCCATGAGTCATACAGCAAATTCCCATTGTATCTATTTTACATATGTTAACATATATGTCTCCATGCTGCTCTTTCCATTTGCCCCACCCTCTCCTCTCTACCCACTATCCTGTGTCTAGGCTTGTTCTCTATGTCTTCGTATCCACTGCTCCCCTACAAACAGGCTCATCAGTACCATCTTTCTAGATTCTATATATATGCATTAATGTATATTTGTTTATCTCTTTTTTAGTTACTTCACTCTGAATAATAAGCTCTAGGTTCATCCATCTCATTAGCACTGACTCAATTATGTTCCTTTTTATGGCTGAGTAATATTCCATTCTATGTCTGTACCACGACTTCTTTATCCATTCATCTGTCGATGGCCATCTACATTGCTTCCATGCCCTAGCTATTGTGAATGGTGCTGCAATAAACATTGGAGTACACATGTCTTTTTCAATTATGGTTTTCTCAGGGTACATGCCTAGTAGTGGGATTGCTGGGTCATATGGTAGTTTTATTCCTAGTTTTGAAAGGAATCTCCATACTGTATTCCATACTGTCTGTATCAATTTACATTCCCACCAACAGTGCAACGGGGTTCCCTTTTTTCCAGACCCTCTCCAGCACTTATTGTTTGTAGATTTTTTGATGATGGCCATTCTGACTGGTAGTGAGGTGATATCTCATTATTGTTTTGATTTGCATTTCCCTAATAATTAGCAATGCTGACCATCTTTTCATGTGTTTATTATGATATGTCTTCTTGACAGATGGGTCCATATTTTGGTGGATTAGCTTTATTACCATCACATGATTTCTCTCTCTGTCCCTGATAATTTTATTCACTCTGAAGTCTATATTATTTAATATAAATATAGCCACTTTTGTGTTTTAATTAATGTTTGCATAGTATACATTTTTTATCCTTTCACTTTCAACTATATCATTATAAACATTGTAAGTTTCTTGTCAACACTGCATGGTTGGGTCATGTTTTTTAATCTTGTTTGCCTATCTCTGCCTTGTAGTTGATATATTTAGACTATTTATATTTAATGTAAATGTTTACATGTTATGGCTTAAGTCTGCCACTTTATATTTTCTTCTTATTCTCTCTAGTTTTCATTTATGTTTTCTTATTCCCACTTTCCTTTGGGTTACTGGGACTTTTTTTAGAATTCCACTTGACATATCGCTAAGGTCTTTGAATGTATATTTTTGTATACCCTTTGGTGGTTGCTGTATTACATTATATGTACATAATTTATATAGTCTAACATTTTAGGAATCAGTGAACTAAAATGGACTTGAATGGGTGAATTTAACTCAGATGTCCATTATATCAACTACTGTGGGCAAGAATCCCTTAGAAAACATGGAGTATCAATCATAGTCAACAAAAGAGTCTGAAATGCAATACTTGGGTGCAATCTCAAAAATGAAAGAATAATCTCTGTTCATTTCCAAGGCAAAACTTTCAATATGACAGTAATCCAAGTCTATGCCCTGACCAGTAATGCTGAAGAAGCTGAAGTTGAATGGTTCTATGAAGACCTACAAGACCTTCTAGAACTAACACCCAGACAAGATGTCCTTTTCATTATAGGGGACTGGAATGCAATAGTAGGGAGTCAAGAGATACCGGGAGTAACAGGCATATTTAGCCTTAGAGTACAAAATGAAGCAGGTCGAAGGCTAAAAGAGTTTTGCCAAGAGATTGCACTGGTCATAACAAACACCCTCTTCCAACAACACAAGAGACAACTCTACACATGGACATCACCAGATGGTCAATATTGATATCACACTGATTATATTCTTTGCAGCCGAAGATGGAGAAGCTCTATACAGTCAGCAGAAACAAGAACGGGAGCTGACTATGGCTCAGATCATGAACTCTTTATTGCCAAATTTAGACTTCAGTTGAAGAAAGTAGGGAAAACTGCTAGACCATTCAGGTATGACTGAAATCAAATCCCTACAGTTATACAGTGGAAATGACAAACAGATTTCAGGGATTATATCTGATAGACAGAGTGCCTGAAGAATTATGGATGGAGGTTCATGACATTGTACAAGAGGCAGTGATCAAGACCATCCCCAAGAAAAAGAAATACAAAAAGGCAAAATGGTTGTCTGAAGAGGCCTACAAATAGCTGAGAAAAGAAGAGAAACTAAAGGCAAAGGAGAAAAGGAAAGATATACTCACCTAAATGCAGAGTTCCAAAGAATAGCAAGGAGAGATAAGAAAGCCTTCCTCGGTGATCAATGCAAAGAAATAGAGGGAAACAATAGAACGCGAAAGACTAGAGATCTCTTGAAAATTAGAGATACCAAGGGAACATTTCATGCAAAGATGGTCACAATAAAGGGCAGAAATAATATGGACCTAACAGAAGCAGAAGATATTAAGAAGAGGTGGCAAGAATACACGGAAGAACTAGACAAAAAAAATTCTTAATGACCTAGATAACTACGATGGTGTGATCACTCACCTAGAGCCAGACATCCTATAATGTGAAGTCAAGCGGGCCTTAGGAAGCATCACTATGAGCAAAGCTAGTGGAGATGATGGGATTCCAGCTGAGCTATTTCAGACCTAAAAGATCATGCTGTGAAAGTGCTGCACTCAAGATGCCAGCAAATCTGGAAAAGTCAGCACTGGCCACAGGACTGGAAAAGGTCAGTTTTCATTCCAATTCCAAAGAAAGGCAATGCCAAAGAATGCTCAAATTACCACACAATTGCACTCATCTCACACGCTAGCAAAGTAATGCTCAAAATTCTCCAAGCCAGGCTTCAACAGTACATGAACCATGAACTTCTAGATGTTCAAGTTGGATTTAGAAAAGGCAGAGGAACCAGGCTTTGCCAACATCTGTTAGATCATCAAAAAGCAAGAGAGTTCCAGAAAAACATCTATTTCTGCTTTATTGACTATGCCAAAGCCTTTGAATGTGTGGATCAAAACAGACTGTGAAAATTCGCAAAGAGATGGGAATACCAGACCACCTTACCCTCCTCCTGAGAAATCTGTGTGCAGGTCAAGAAGCAATAGTAAGAATTGGACATGGAACAACAGACTGTTTCCAAATCAGGAATGGAGTGTGTCAAGGCTGTATATTGTCACCCTGCCTACTTATCTTATATGCAGGGTACATCATGTGAAATCCCAGGCTGGATGAAGCACAAGCTGGAATCAAGATTGCTGGGAGAAATAGCAATAACCTCAGATATGCAGATGACACCACCCTTATGACAGAAAGTGAAGAGGAACTTAAGAGCCTCTTGATGAAAGTGAAAGAGGAGAGTGAAAAAGTTGGCTTAAAGCTCAGCATTCAGAAAATGAAGATCATGGCATCTGGTCCCATCACTTCATGGGAAATAGATGAGGAAACAGTGACAGACTGTTGGTAACTGTTGGTGATTGGTGACAGACTGGATGGTGACTGCAGCTGTGAAATTAAAAGTCACTTGCTACTTGGAAGAAAGGCTATGACCAACCTAGACAGCATATTAAAAAGCAGAGATGTTACTTTCCCGACAAAGGTCTATCTAGTCAAAGCTATGGTTTTTCCCAGTAGTCATGTACAGATATGAGAGTTGGACTATAAAGAATGCTGAGCACTGAAGAACTGATGCTTTTGAACTGTAGTGTTGGAGAATACTTGTGAGAGTCCCTTGGACTGCAAGGAGATCCAACCAGTCAATCCTAAAGGAAAAAAATCCTGAATATTCATTGCAAGGACTGATGCTAAAGCTGAAACTCCAACACTTTGGCCACCTGATGCAAAGAACTGAGTCATTGGAAAAGACCCTGATGCTGGGAGGGATTGGGGGCAGGAGGAGAAGGGGACGACAGAGGATGAGATGGCTGGATGGCATCACCAACCCTATGGACATGAGTTTGGGTAAACTCCAGGAGTTTGTGATGGACACGGAGGCCTGGCATGCTGCAGTCTGTGGGGTCGCAAAGAGTTGGACACAACTGAGCAACTGAACTGAACTGAACTGAATGGTGTTGCCACTTTACCAGTTTGAGTGACGGGAAGAACCCTTACCTCCTTTAAAGTCCCTTTACCTTACACCATTTACAGTTGTCTTAAATATTATCTCTATAAACACTGAGCCCCACGTTCAGTTCAGTTCAGTTGAGTTGAGTCGCTCAGTCATGTCCAATTCTTTGCGACCCATGAATCACAGCACACCAGGCCTCCCTGTCCATCACCACCTCCCGGAGTTCATTCACGTCCATCGAGTCGGTGATGCCATCCAGCCATCTCATCCTCTGTCCTCCCCTTCTTCTCCTGCTGCCAATCCCTCCCGGGGTCACATTAGACAGTGTCATAATTTCTACTTCAATCATCAAAAATAATTTGGAAAACTCAAGAGGGGAAGTCTATTGTATTTATCTACATTTTTGTTCTTTTCTTTTCTGTATTTATCGACATTGTTCTTTTCTGATGTTCCAAGATTCCTCTTTTGTTATTTCCTTTCTGTTTGAGGAACTACCTTAGCCATTCTTTTATGGTAGATCTGCTAGCAGCAAATTCTCTTAGTTTTCCTTCATCTGAGAATATCTTGATTTTCCCTATATTCCTGAAGCATATTTTCATGGGCTTGACACAATTCTGGGTTGACAGTCTTTTCTTTCAGCATTTGAAACAATACTGTACCACTTCCTTCTAGTCTCCATGGTTTCTGGTGAGAAATCTGCTGAAATTTTAATTGTTTTTCCCCAAAGGTTTCCGCATTGTTTCTCTTTAGCTACTTTCGAGGTTTTTTATTAATTTTTCTTTAGCTTTTAGATATTTGACTCTGATGAGTATTGACATGGATTTCTTCAGGTTTACTTTTGAGTTCACTCAGTTTCTTATTGTACATTCACGTGTTTTGTTTTTGTTTGTTTGGGGTTTTGTTTTTTTTTTTGTTTTTTTTTTTGCCAAATTTAAGAACCTTTCAGCCATTATTTGTTCAAATATTTTCAGTCCCATGTCTTCTCCTTTCCTAGGACTCTGATGGCATAAATTTTAGATCTCTGTTAGAGGCCCACAGGTCTCTGAAGTTCTATTCTTTTTTCACCACTTTATTTTCTCACCATTATTTCAATTGGATAATATATTTCATCCTATCTTTTTAAAAATATGGAACACTTTGCAAATTTGCACATCATCCTTGTTGAGGGGCTGTGCTAATCTTCCCTGTATCATTCCAATTTTAGTATATATGTTGCTAAAGCAAGCACTGAATCATTCTATCTTTAACTTAACTGATTTAATTGATTCTTTCCCCTATCCTCTCCATCCTACTCTTAGGCCAGTTTTTGAGGTTTTTGTTGTTGTTACTGCACATTTAGGTATAAAATTTTTCAGAGTTCTTTATATCTTCTATTTGTTTGCTGAGACGTCCTATTTTTTCATTTGTTTCAAGCATATTCATAATTGGCAATGTTCTGTGTTTCACCCAACAAGTATAGAAGTCTTGGCTCATCACTTGGCCTTCTCTACTAATGGCGGCAGAGACAGAGCTGCCTCATTACAGCATGGCAAGAGCAGAAGTCTAGACCCTGGAGAAGGGCATGGAAACCCACTCCAGTATTCATGCCTGGAGAATCTCATGGACACAGGAGTGTAAGCCAGAGGGTCTCAAAGAGTTGGACACAACCGAAGTGACGGCACAAGCGCAAGAACAGAAGTCTAGGCTCTCCTCATGACCTTTGCTGACACAGATGGGGTGGGGCCATCATTTTCTTCTGTGGAGTCTGGCTGAAGTACAGTATTTATTGTCTAAAAGTTTTCTGTCTTGCTAGGCTATATCTTTCTGGCCCTTTGACCACAGAGAGCAGGCTTTGTTGAGTCCTTTACTTTGTCAGCTTCTCTCTCTCTAACTTTCAGAGTCTTCTTGTGTTCATTTTATACATAACTTTCAGGAGTTTTTTAGTTGTACTTGACAGGAGGAATAGGAAAAAGTACATCTACTCCATCTTTCCAGAAGCAGGGTGGAAGATTCTTTTTGAATATAATCAAATCCATTTTACATTCGTACTAGCAATGCACAATGGTTGCATTTTCTCCATGTCCATACCAACACTTGGTTTCTATTTTATCATAGTCATTCTGATAAGCGTGAAGTGGTATCTCATTGTGATTTGCATTTCCTTCATGATTACTGATATTAAGCATCTCTCCAGTGCTTACTAGACATTTATATATCTTCTTTGGATAAAGGTCCATTCAAGTCTTTTGCTTATTTTTGAATTGGGTTGTTTGGAGGGTTTGTTACTTAATTTTAGGAGTTCTCCATATACTTCATTATCAAATAGGTGTTTACAAATATTTTCTCCCACTTTTTTACTTTGTTGGTAGTATTCTTTGATGCATAAAAGTTTTTACCTCTGATGAAATCTAGTTTTCTTTTTTTTTTTTTTTTTTGCCTTTAGTGTCATATCCAAGAAATCATTACCAAATCTGGTGTCATGAAAATTTCCCCTATGTTGTCAACTTAGAGTTCTATAGTTGGGAGCTTCCTAGTGGTCTAGGGTTAGGATTCTGCCCTTTCACTGCTGTGGCCCAGGCTCAGCTTCTGGTCAGGAACTGAGATCCTACAAGCCACATGGACAAAAAAATAAAATAGAAAAGTTTTAGTTCTTACACTTGGGTGTTTTATCCATTTTAACTTAATTTTTGCATATGGTATTAGATAAGGGTACAGCTCATTCTTTTGCATGTTGACATCTAGTTTTCCCAGCGCCATTTCACAGAGCTATTGAAAAGATTGCTTTTTTTTATTAAATGATGTTGGCAACATTGTCAAAAATTACTTTTTTAAAAGAGTGAAATCATGAATTCATAAAATATAAAATAAGCAAATACAAAATTTTTAATTCATTGATTAATAAGATGTTGCAACCAGCTTAAAGGAGAATTCAAAGGATAGAGACATACATAGAGTGTAAAATGAATCTACAAATAGATATAAATAAAATTGACATTTTAGGGGGTGTATTAGTTTCTTATTGCTGCAATCACAAATTTACTGGCTTAAAACAACAAATGTATTACCTTACAATTCTAGAGGTCGGAAATCTAAAATGGGTGTTCCAGTCTGTTTCCTGCCCTTTTCCAGCTTCAAGAGATTGCCTTCATTTTTTGGTTCATGACTGCATCACTCCAACCTCAGCTTCCACTGTTACATCTCCTTCTCTAACACTGACCCTCCTGGTAAAAGGATCCTTGTGATTACATTGGACCCTTCTGGATAATTCAGGAGACTCTCCTCATCTCAAGATCATTAACTTATAGTATTTGCAAAACACTTTTGGCCATGTAAAGTTTACATATTCACAAGTTACAAGGATTAGGACATGGACATTTTGCAGGGAGCATTATTCTGCCTACAAAAATTATTTCTTCCATCATAAATAATTAATTTGAATATATATAAGATTAAAATCATTTGCATTGGGGACCTCCCTGGCATTCCAGTGGTTAAGACTTTGCCTTCCAATGCAGGTGGTCAGGGAGCGAAGATCTTACATGTCTCATGGCCAAAAAAACAAAACATAAAACAGAAGCAAGATTGTAACAAATTCAATAAAGACTTTTTTTTTAATGGTCCACATCAAAAAAAATAAAGAAATCACTTGCATTGCTATTGGTTATTTACAATTTGTGTGTTTGTGTATGTTCACTCAGTCCTATCTAACTCTTCATGCCCTATGGATTGTAGCCTGCCTGGTTCCTCTGTCCATGGGATTTTCCCAGCAAGAATACTGGAGCAGGTTGCCATTTCCTCCTCCAGGGGATCTTCCCAACCCAGGGATCAAACCCATATCTCCTGCACCTTATGCACGGCAGGTGGATTCTTTACCACTGAGCTACTGGAGAAGCCCCATTTACAATTTACAAAATTATAAAATAGCATAAAGGTACAGACCCAGGAGGGGATAATCCAGAAAGTAGTGTTTAGTTTTCCATTCCACTCCAAAGCATAGTTTTTCATTAAAGATGCCTTATAATCCTTATGACTCATTTCAAAGCCTTTCACAGTTTTTAGTGATTCTCTAACCTGTCTCATTCCTTTATTGCTGTTTCAGGTTCTTTCCTTACTGATAACTTCTATATGCCTTATTGTGCTTTCTGCTCCACTCTCTTTCAAGCTCCTTTTAATTTAGTGTTCATTTCTGATTTTGTATTTTCTTCTGTTTCTCTCCTGATTTCTTCCAAGACCTGATAGTTCACTATCTTCCTTTTATTTAGCTCCTTCTTTCCTAAGGTCTTAAATTTCTGCTGTGTGGTCTTTCTTCAAAGCTGCAACTACTTCACTGAGCTATTATTTTTTGTGTGTGTGGCTAATGCCTTTATTTTTTAATTTAAACTTATTTATTTTAATTGGAGGCTAATTACTTTACAATATTGTATTGGTTTTTCCTTATATATATGGGAAGGTTAGGATACAATTTTCCCCCACCTTTAGCAACATTTTTCTGGTGTCTTTTCTTCATATGCAGAATAATTCTGTTTTTCCTTTTTCACTATTTTTCTTATGATATTCTTATAAATGTGCTATAATACCTATTATGTTACTGATATTTCAGTGAGTTCTACTTTCTTGGACCAGCTGATAGTGGCCAATCCTGTATGTTGGTAGTACTGGGGCTCCAGGGGCCCCTCCTCTGTGACTATAAAGGACAGCTTCTTTCACCTACTCTCTGCAGAGCCAAGCCACCAGAGTAGAAGGGCTCCCCAAAGTTCACAAATACATGACAACTAAACAGCACACTCCTAGACAACAAATGGGTCAAAGAAGGAGTCAAAAGGAAAACCAGAAAATACTTTGAGATGAATAAAAATGAAGACACAACATACCACAACTTATGGTATGCAACTGAACAGTGCTTAGAGGAAAACTTATAGTCATTATCACCTTTATTAACAGAGAAGAAAGAGCCTGCCAGTAACCTAATGGTCTACCTCAAAACACTGGAAAAAGGAGTGCAAACTAAACTACAGAAGGGTTTCTTCCCAACCTCTAAGCATCTTCAGTTCCTTTACCAGTAACTGCTGTCTCCAAGGAACACTGAGTCTGCCTTGCAGGGACCCACTCTTTTCCTAAAGCAGTTATTCCTAGGTTGACCACATCTAGACACCCTTCAGGCCCATCTACATCTTCTCTCAACCTCCTCCAACTGATTTTCAATCTTTGTGACAGCAGCTCCTCCTCGGGGTAAGACCTTCTCCTTCTAGGAAATACTTGTTAGACTCTCCCCCACTCCCCTTCTTCTCTGCCAGTCCTAGTGATCAACTGTGAGAGCTCTTGACTGCAGTTAAATGTGAATCCAGCTTGGAGCTTTCCTCTGTTGCCTAGATTCACCAGAAGTGCCATTGCATGTTGTTATTGAGACATGGAGGAAATTTCAGGGTACTCACTGGTCCTCTACAAGGTTTTTAGGACAAAAAGTGTGAAGGTCTGTAACTAAACTGCTGCCAAACTTCTGCCTGAGTCCTTCCCAGGTTTCCAAGGGGTTTTCTCACCAGATAGCTCAGTCTCGATCAAGGCTCACGTGAGAGGGCACAGGGAGCTATCCCAGCCAATGGTATTGGAGGAGCCCTAGGCTATACCACCATGGCTCTCACCAAGTAACAGAGGCTGCTGCCCTCTTGCATGCACGCTCAGTTCCACATTTACGCTGGGATTATTGAGACAGAGTGCAATCCTGTAGTTCAGTTCTGATGCTAACAATCAAGAGCTAGCTAGCATCAGGCTCCACAGGGTAAAGCGCAGTAAGTAAACGTGTTGTCAGTCTGTGCTCACTCTGCCCCTCCAGGTTTACAAAAGGATACAGCATCAAAACGGCACTGTCTGCAAAAGCCCCTCTGCGCAGGGCTCACTGGCCATCTTTCCTCCTCACCCTTCCTCTTGCCACGGGCTGGGTCTGCTCCTCCTTCCTCCCACAGTACCAGCCTCTTGGCCTCAAATTCTTGTACACAATCCCAAATGAGCCCCCAGGACAACCTCTGCTCAACTAAGAACTTACTAAGGTGAACCCTAAGCAAAGCGCCAAGAACCCCTGGTCTCTGCTCTCAGCAGCATGGAGAGAAAGCTCTGATCTCCTCCTCCCTGAACACAGGGCCCCAGCCACAGGGGTAGGCGAGGGTAAGGTGCCTCCTCCTGCCAGACCAGAGACAAGAAGGCCATCCCCCCGGGGGACCCTGCCGCCTGATCTTCTGCTGCTCGCCCAGCCTGAATTCTTGGGTGCTTGCTCTGGACTCACTCGCCATGCATAAGCTGGTTGGGATTCTGTAGGACAAGGCTCCATATGCCCCTCTCTGGTCTCTTGCCTGCCAAGTCCCCATCTGTGCTCAGAGTCTGACCTTCTCTTCCTGTGTGACTTTCACAGTCTCTTTGGGTGCTCCCACCCAGTCCTACGGCTTTGCGTCCTACCCAAATGCTGAAAAACCCCAATTTCCTGCCCAGGTCCCTCATCCATCTGAATGAAGACACAGGAACTCTTAACTGTGGTTCCTCTGGGGAGCAGTTCCAGGAGTTTGGGATGGGAGAAATACCATTTTTCCTTCACTCATTCCCTACTACTTGAATATTTCAGATTCTGTAGTTCTCTATCCATGAAGGTTAGTGTTATGTACCAACTTTGCTTAGATGTGAAAGTGAAAAAGTGAAGTCGCTCAGTCGTGTCCGACTCTTTGCGACCCCATGGACTGTAGCCTACCACATTCCTCCATCCATGGGATTTTCCAGGCAAGAGTACTGGAGTGGGTTGCCATTTCCTTTTCCAGAGCATATTCCCAACCCAGGGATAGAACCTGGGTCTCCCACTTTATAGGCAGACACTTTACTGTCTGAGCCACCAGGGAAGCCCTACACTCTTCAGAGACTAAGTAAAGGAGATTATCCTTGGTAACCTGGATGGGCCTCATCCAGGCAGATGAGAGTCTTCAGATCAAAACTGAGGATTCCCTGAGGAAGCAGCACTGTCAGCTCCTCCCTGACGGTCCCAGCCTGCACTTCCTCACAGCCTGCCCTGCGGATTTTCAACTAGCCTCAGTAGCCCTACACGTAAGCCTTGCAATAAATCAACCTCTCTCTCTCTTTAATATCTTTCTGATTTTGTTTCTCTGGCAGAACCTTGACTGATACAGTGCCTAATACCATTAATTAAACTCAAACTCTTTACTCTTGCTGCCTCTGCCCCACCATCAAGCCCACCCAAGCTCACTGCCATGATCCTATCCTGATGGACTGCATGGCCTGCCCGGCAGCTCTCAAGTCTGTGCCCAGCCCTCCAACCCCACTCCAATCTCTTCTCCCTCTGGATCTGGCTGTAGTTTCCTCCCTGGACTCCCTGCACCCCTGACAACTTCACCTTCCTTTATCACTCACCAGCCAGAGTCATCTGGGAAACCCGCTTCCCCTATCTGAAGGCTTCTGCACATGCAGCGTGGGGCCCACATCCCCAAGCTCTGCCCGCCTCTCGTCATGCCTCCTCCTTCAGCTCCTCCAGGCTTGGTTCCACACCTGGGTGGGCCTCCCTTTCTCACCTCTGCACCTTGTCTCCACTTCCCCCACCTCCCAAGCTACCCCAGTGGGCCAAGCCCAAATTGCCGAGCCTTGGACTATCATCTGTCTGTCTGCCTGCCTCCCTGAATCCCGAGCACATTCAGCCCCTGGTGGCAAGGGTTTGGGCTGGCTTCACTCACTTCCTGTTTCAGAGTCAAGAACCACAGCAAGTGCTGAAAAACATGTCTAACCACAGAGTCATCACGTGGACTAATTTACTCGCTCTTTCCTTCTTTCCTTTCCCTTTTGCTGCTCGTGATATGGAACCGAAGAAATGCATTTAATTAGCTTAGGGGGTTACTAAAGGGAATTTCACTCTATGTTTATGACTTAACTGCAGATGATTTACAACAAAGAATATTTTGCCCCTGAAGAAAACTAAATAAATTGCTTCGACTCATTTTGGGGCTTAAATTGAGTTTAACCCTTTTGTTTTCCAGTAGTACTTGATACCAAAATATGTTCTGTTCAGTGATTCTTCAGCATGTCCTAGAAGAAAATGTGACTTCAGGGCCACTTTTTTGGAGCCTTAAGCAGCTGGAAGAACTCCACGCCCTGGCAGCCCTTGCTGTTGTTGCCATCGTGACTGTTTTGGATAGAACCCATCCAAAGCATCTTCATTTCCCAAACAGAGTCTTGTCCCGTACCTCAAGCCTTTGTCTCCATCCCTGCCATGAAACTCTTCTAAGTGTTAACTGGTTCTAAGTGTTAACTGGTTAGCCTGGGTCGCCAGGACTTACCCTCAAAGCAGAGCCCAGAGCCAGGTGTCCTTGACGGGCAGAGCCCACAGGGTCCCAGGCCTGTGAAGCTGCCTGGTCCCCAACACCACAGGGCTGAAGACATAGCATCAGGAAACACAGCTGACAGGAACACCAGAAGCATGCGTGAACTTGCTGAAAGAGCATGCGTGAACTTGCGCCTGACTTTAACGTCCTTCTCTACTTAAGATCCTTCATTTCCCTTCCATGACCCCGAATTCCTAGTAATCATGTGATACTGTGTCCTCACCGAAGTTATGGACAATGACTGAGCAGACATTTCTGTCAGCAAGTAACTGCAACATATACAATCTTCTAACGGTAAATTTAACCTTTACCTTTGCAGATTGAACCCCTTGCAGATGGAACCCAGGCCCCCTGTGGTGGAAGGGCAGAGTCCTAACCACTGGACAGCCAGGAAATTCCCTAAAGTTAATTAAATGAAAAGATCAGATGAAACGAAGACGGACAGACTCTGAATTCTAACAACCTGTGTGCCGATGACTTCTGGGAGGAGAATCCGTGGCCCTTTTGGGGGGACCCTCTCTGCCAGAGGATGCGTCCTCCCACCACCCTTCGCAGGAAGCTCAGGCCTCAGAATCGGCCTCACCTCGGAGTTCCAGCCTCCTTCCAGAGAGGTCCATCTCCCGGTACTTTTCCATCCTCACGTTCTGAATTCCTGCCATTGCATTGCTCAGAGACAAAGTCGCCCTTTTCATAAGCTCAGAACTTTCAGCTCTCTCACACAGAGACCAGACTCATAAAGGAAGTAACCAAAGAAATGCTAAAGCTCCAGGAACTAAGAGGAGAGGAGAGGGCGGCTGCCAACAGCAAACAAGTTGAGCCCGTGCGGAGTGGGAGTGAACCAGCAGCCTGGCGGGTCGCTGCGGCCTCGGGAGCCCACTGCCATGGAAACCGCACACAGCATCGCTGCCCCTCGCACCCTCACCAAGCCGGTGACAGTGTTCCACGAGGCCATTCGATAGAAAACAGCTGAAAGAAGCCTTGGGAAGCGCGCCTCCTTCTCGTGCTTGTGACACACTCTCTTCTTGCGTCTGGAAGCAGGGATGTCCCCAGCAGGACCGCCTCTCCCGGGGAAATAATATCAAAAGAACAGCAGATAAGAAGCCTCAGCTCAAAGGCAGCAGCTGCTCTGTGATCTTAAAGGGACTGGTGTTTCAGTTACTGTGAGTTGAATGACAATGATGAGGACAACCCTTGAGGGGCCAAAGGGAAAGTGACCCCTCCCCTCTTCCAGTCAGCAAGCTAATGGAGATATTATCCCTTCTGGCTAAGGAATTCTCCCCCAAACCGCTGCATGTGAGGTAACACACAACTGGTAAATAGCAATATTACACATTTCTTACCATAGCAAGCCACAGCAGGTACGTGTAAGAATTAAAAATTGCAGTCTTTAGTCTCTTCCCATCCTGAGGCCACTGGAATTAATCTGCCTTGACATGGCTCTGGCCATCTTCCCCCTCTACTGTGAAACTTTCAATGGCTGCTTGTTGCCTGAAGGAAAAATCCAAATCTTTTGGTGTCTGGCAGCCTAAGTTCTCCACAATCTGTCCCTGAGCTTTCCTCATACCACTCAGCAGCTTGAACCTGGACCCCAGCCACCTGCATTCCACATCATCCCTTAAATATTCTGGGTTTCCTTCAACAATTCTTCGTCTGGTACACTACACAGTAAATGTAACACTCTGTCTACTTGTAAGTGTCTATAAGAAACTTCTGCTAAAAGAGACTTGCACAATACTGGAGGAAAAAGACGACACTATGAGGGGAAAGGGGGAAATCTGCGAGTATTATTTGGTACTGGAAGACAAAGGATTAGACATGGTCGCACCCTTACAAATAGCTGAGAAAAGAAGAGAAGTGAAAGGCAAAGGAGAAAAGGAAAGATATACCCATCTGAATGCAGAATTCCAAAGAATAGCAAGGAGAGATAAGAAAGCCTCCCCAGGGATCGATGCAAAGAAATAGAGGAAAACAACAGAAAGGGAAAGACTAGAGGTCTCTTTAAGAAAATTAGAGATATCAAGGAAACATTTCATGTAAAGATGGGCACAATAAAGGACAGAAATGGTATGGACCTAACAGAAGCAGAAGATATTAAGAAGAGGTGGCAAGAATACACAGAAAAACTATACAAAAAAAGATCTTAATGACCCAGATAACCATGATGGTGTGATCACTCACCTAGAGCCAGAAGTCAAGTGGGCCTTAAGAAGCATCACTATGAACAAAGCTAATGAAAGTGATAGAATCCCAGCTGAGCTATTTCAAATCCTAAAAGATGATACTGTGAAAGTACTACACTCAATATGCTAGCAAATTTGGAAAACTCAGCAGTGGCCACAGGACTGGAAAAGGTCAGTTTTCATTCCAATCCCAAAGAAAGGCAATGCCAAAGAATCTTCAAACTATTGCACAATTGCATTCATCTCACATGCTAGCAAAGTAATGCTCAAAATTCTTCAAGCTAAGCTTCAACAGTATGTGAACTGAGAAATTCCAGATGTTCAAACTGGATTTAGAAAGGACAGAGGAATCGGAGATCAAATTGCCAACATCCCTTGGATCATAGAAAAAGCAAGAGAATTCCAGAAAAACATCTACTTATGCTTCACTGACTACGCTAAAATCTTTGACTGTGTGGATCACAGCAAACTGTGGAAATTTCTTAAAGAGCTGGGAATACCAGACCACCTTACCTAGCTCCTAAGAAACCTGTATGCAGGTCAAGCAGCAACAGTTAGAACCAGACTTGGAAAAATGGACTGGTCCCAAGTTGGGAAATGAGTACATCAAGGCTGTATATTGTCTCCCTGTTTATTTAACTTATATGCAGAGCACATCATGCGAAATGCCAGGCTGCATGAAGCACAAGCTGGAATCAAGATTGCCAAGAAAAATATCAATATTCTCAGTTAGATGACATCATCCTTATGGCAGAAAGTGAAAAGGAACTAAAGAGCCTCTTGATGAAAGTGAAAGAGGAGAGTGAAAAAGCGAGCTTAAAAGTCAGCATTCAAAAAAATGAAATCATGGCATCCGATCCTATCACTTCATGGCAAACAGGTGGGGAAACAATGGAAACAGTGACAGATTTTATTTTCTTGGGCTCCAAAATCACTGCAGATAGTGACTGCAGCCATGAAATTAAAAGACGCTTGCTTCTTGGAGGCAAAAATATGGCCAACTTAGCATATTAAAAAGCAGAGACATTACTTTGCCGACAAAGGTCCATCTATTCCAAAGCTATGGCTTTTCCAGTATTCATGTATGGATGTGAGAGCTGGACCATAAAGAAAGCTGAGCACTGAAGAATTGATGCTTTCAAACTGTCATGTTGGAGAAGACTCTTGAAAGTCCCTTAGACTGCAAGGAGATCCAACCAGTCAATCCTGAAGGAAATCAGTCCTGAATATTCATTGGAAAGACTGATGCTGAAGCTGAAATTCCAATACTTTGGCCACCTAATGCAAAGAACTGACTCACTGGAAAAGACCCTGATGCTGAGAAAGATTGAAGGCAGGAGTTGAAGGGAACGACGGAGGATGAGATAGTTGGATGGCATCACCAACTCAATGAACACGAGTTTGAGCAAGTTCCAGGAGTTGGTGATGGACAGGGAAGCCTGGTGTTGCAAAGACTTGGACACGACTGAGCAACTTAACTGAGAAGATGAAAGGATCAGATATAGTCTTACCCTGGAGAAAGCGGTGCTCTCAGACATTGTTGAGAGGGGTAAAGATGTAAAGGGACAGCTCTAAAGGGACAGCTGGCAAAACCTACCAAAAGTATACATGAAAGTATATTTTAATACACCAGTATCACTTCTGGAAATCAATTCTGCAAATACTCCTGCATACATAGAAATGACAGACACAAGATTATTAATTGGGGTGTTCACTGTAATGGCATAAGATTGAAAACTTCCCAAGTTTCCCTCAATAGGGGACTCATTAATGTACTATGATACATCAATCAAGGGGACTACCTAGAGCTATGAAAGAAAATGAGGGAGATCTTTATGAACCAATATGAAAAGATCTCCAGGGTATATTGGTAAATACATTGCATGTCACCCTTGTTAAGAAGAGAAAATCTAAATATGTATCCATACATAATGCATAAGGAAACACTAGTAGAAACAAGAATCTAATGAAGAAAAGTCACCTAGAGGAGTGGGAGATGAGAAAAGAGGGTGAATGGGGATAACTTTTCATGTCATTTTGATTTTTGAACCCTGTAAGTTATCTCCTGTTTGAAATTAGGCATGATTTTTAAAGGATTATCCATGAAATCTACGGACTTTGCATTTTCTTCCCTGGAGGGAAAGCAATTTGCCCTATTTGTGTCTCTAGGTCCAAGCTCATAGTAGGCATTCACAAGTATTTATTGGTTAGATGGTGGCTGTTTGTAGAAACTGACAGCCACAGATAATACACGAAATAAGGTACCAGTGCACACGATCAGGACTGTTCACTTTATTTAACAAGAATCACCATAGTGATGAGAGACAAGTGAGAAAGATGGCTCTGCGGTTGCTAACAGCAGCAGCCTGCGGCCGGCAGGCCCTCTGAACAAAACCTGGGCTGTAGCCAACAAGGGGCTCATCACTGGCTAGAACTTATGCTTGCCGGGGGGGGGATTTACTGTAAAGGTTTATTCATTTTAACAGCAAATGCTGAAAATGTTCAAGTATATATTATCCCTTAAAATGTATAGCTAAAATATAAGAAATTTAGGTCTCTTGCCATTTTTCCTTTGCTGATTAAAAAAAAAACAGGAAATGAAATCTGGTTTATATATAATTTGTCACACATGTAATATATCCAACTTTGTAAGCACTCCAAGTTTTCATTAACTCTGCTGAAATATATTTACACTAAGAAATCTCTCAGCCCTAGTGTCTCTAGTTTCAAACTTCCAAACTTAGTTGCTTTGCTAAAAATGCAGATCAGATCCAGATGGAAGATCAAGCACCCCCATTTGACCTCCTTCCTAATCAAAATCCTGTAAATGACAGAAAAGACTCATTTAATTAACAGAAGCAAAAACACAAGAGAGGGGAGAATAGGAAAGGAAAAAGAAGTACTTAATGGTAACCAAGAATATCCAAACTCTTGAGAAAAATCAACACCATGATAAAATCAAACATAGCATAGAAGAACTACACCAATCAATAGAGGACACAAAGATATCATAGGACTTCTCTGGTAAAGACTCCGCCTGCCAATGCACGAGACCCAGATTCGACCCCTGGTCTGGGAAGAATCCACGTGCCTCGGAGCATGCCCGTGGACCGCAGCTGTTGAGTCTGTGCTCTAGAGCCTGGAAACAACAAGAGAAGCCACCACAATAAGAAGCCTGCACATTGCAGTGAGGAAAGAGTAGCCCCCACTCTCCACAACTAGAGAAAAGCCCCCACAGCGACGAAGACCCAGCACATTCATAAATAAATAAATTAAATTATTTCTTTTAAAAAATTATGATAACTAGAATTTCTATTTTTAGAGAGATGAGGGGATATTTTACCCATTAAAAATTAATTGCAAATATTTAGCAAAAACTGAAGATTAACTTCAAAAATAAGGCATTATCAGAATAACACAGGTCAGGGAAAGCTAAGTTAGAAGGACAAAGAAATAGAAAACATGAGTCATGAGATATGGAGGGTAGACCCAGACGTTCCACTGTGTGTGTAACAGGAGTTCCAAAAGGAAAGAACAGCTAAAATGGAAGTGAAGAAATAATGGGATGGTGGGTGGCAATTCCAGAGCGGAAGAAAGTTATTAGTCTTCAGACTAATAGGGTTCATTGAGTGCTAAGCAGAGTGAATGAAAAATAAGATTGAATTTCAAAAATCCAGACATATTGTGGTAAAATTTTGGAAGACCAAGGGTAAAAGGAAAGTCCTACTAGCTTCAAAAGAGAGAAAATAGATTATCCCAATACAATGAAAAATAGCTTGACATCAGTTCAGTACAGTCGCTCAGTCATATCCAACTCTTGCAACCCCATGAACTGCAGCAAACCAGGCCTCCCTGTCCATCACCAACTCCCAAAGCCTACCTAAACTCAGGTCCATTGAGTTGGTGATGCCAGCCAACCATCTCATCCTCTGTCATCCCCTCCTCCTCCTGCCTTCAATATTTCCCAGTATCAGGGTCTTTTCAAATGAGTCAGCTCTTCACATCAGGTGGCCAAAGTATTGGAGTTTCAGCTTCAACATCAGTCTTTCCAATGAACATTCAGGACTGATTTCCTTTAGAATGGACTGGTTGGATCTCCCTGAAGTCCAACGGACTCTCAAGAGTCTTCTCCAACAACACAGTTCAAAAGCATCAATTCTTCGGTGCGCAGCTTTATTTATAGTCCAACTCTCACATCCATACATGACTACTGGGAAAAACCATAGCCTTGACTAGACAGACCTTTGTTGGCAAAGTAATGTCTCTGCTTTTTAACATGCTGTCTAGGTTGGTCATAACTTTCCTTCCAAGGAGTAAGTGTCTTTTTATTTCATGGCTGCAATCACCATTTGCAGTGATTTTGGAGCCCAAGAAAACAAAGTTTGATCTTGTTTCCACTGTTTCCCCATCTATTTGCCATGAAGTGATGGGACCAGATGCCATGATCTTTGTTTTCTGAATGTTGAGCTTTAAGTCAACCTTTTCACTCTCCTCTTTCACTTTCATGAAGAAGCTCTTCAGTTTCTGCCATAAGGGTGGTGTTATCTGCATATCTGAGGTTATTGATATTTCTCCCAGAAATCTTGATTCCAGCTTGTGCTTCTTCCAGCCCAGCTTTTCTCATGATGTAAAAATAACTTTGCATATACAGCCTTGACGTACTCCTTTTCCTATTTGGAACCAGTCTGTTGTTCCATGTCCAGTTTTAACTGTTGCTTCCTGATCTGCATACAGGTTTCTCAAGAGGCAGGTCAGGTGGTCTAGTATTCCCATCTCTTTCAGAATTTTCCACTGCTTATTGTGATCCACACAGTCAAAGGCTTTGGTATAGTCAAAGGCTCTGGCATAGTCAATAAAGCAGAAATTGATGTTTTTATAGAACTCTCTTGCTTTTTCTGTGATCCAAGGGATGCTGGCAATTTGATCTCCGATTCATCTGCCTTTTGTAAATCCAGCTTGAACATCTGAAATTTCATGGTTCACATATTATTGAAGCCTGGCTTGGAGAATTTTGAGCATTACTTTGCTAGCATGCAAGATGAGTGCAACTGTGTGGTAGTTTGAGCATTCTTTGGCATTGCCTTTCTTTGGGATTGGACAGAAAACTGATCTTTTCCAGGTCTGTGGCCATTGCTGAGTTTTCCAAATTTGCTGGCATATTGAGTGCAGCACTTTCACATTGAGTACACACTGAGTGCAGTTTGACATCAGACACCTCCATTACCCTGAATGCTAGAAGATAGTAGGGCAATTTCTCTAATAATCTGAAAGAAAAAGCATTTTTAACCTATAATTTAATACCCAGGCAAACTAGCATTCAAGTGGGGATGCTAAATAAAGACATCTTCATGCATGTGTCAGTTCATACCAGGTAAAACTTGCCCCAAAGAATCAGAGAAAGTAGAAGATATAGAACCCAATAAATAATGGAGGAAGAGGTAAAGTAAAAACTTAAAGTTGATGTGCTAGTTTTAATGAAAAGTTAAATTTCAATATAGAATTAAAATCTCAGTGAGCTCAGTGTGGTAAGGAACTGGTTGCGGGGTTAATGGGAACAGCTAGGAGAGAAAGAAGTGAAATTATTCTCAAAGTGTATATACTGTCTGACTGCAAGAACAGATCTTTTTAAACAAAACATCTTATTATAACTGCCATATTCTATAAAAAATAACTCAAATATGTATTTTTAATAAATTGCTCAGAGTCACTAAATAGTTGGACTAGTAAACCAGTGTTGCTTTTTATTAAGCTAATGAACATGTTTATAAAGTTTGTCATTGAATTAACTCAGGCCAGAAGCAAGGTGAGGAGTACAACTAAGATACTGATTTAAACTGTCACATGTACTTTTCAGTAAATCAGATCATACTAGGTGGAGAGCTGCCTGAGATGGTACAGAAATCGTACATGATCAGCAACTATACAGGAAAAGTTGTATCCTGACAGGTTCTCTTAAAGAGTGTTGAGTTGCTGAGCATGAAAAATTTCTAAAATCACTAATAAATACATTATTAATATATCAGCATATTAAGCTTAAAAGAAACCTCTCCTTTATCCCTTTAAATCCAATAAAGAAGCTTCTTTTAACTTATAACAACAGGATGCAAGGAGTGGTAGCCTGAATCATCCCCCTAGCTGTTCCCCTCTCCCTGCACCCACACCCTCGTCACAGGCTCCATGTGGGAGGCACTTCCCCACCCCTCGGACTTTCCCATTGACTTTGGGCTCACTCAATGATATAACAAAGGTCCGTCTAGTCAAGGCTATGGTTTTTCCAGTGGTCATGTATGGATGTGACAGTTGGACTGTGAAGAAAGCTGAGCACCAAAGAGTTGATGCTTTTGAACTGTGGTGTTGGA
>SJYW01027140.1:561222-612375 GCA_006410735.1 Raphicerus campestris
AACTGAACTGAACTGAATCCATCCTCATATTAACTCACTTCAATTCAGTTCAGCATATACTAAGCATGTACATGACATGATACAAGAAATTCAAGAAAAGAAAGCATGACTGCTGCTGTGGAAGAACCACAATAACTACAATACAAGGAGAGGAGGCGGGTATCATACTGGGGACCTCACATGCTTTGCGAACAAGTAATTTTGTCCCAAGGCTTCACACTGAATTTTATGTGCTCTTTTATTTCAGACATGCAAAAAACTAGACTATAAAAGAGAAATTACCTATTAATGCTTCAAAACAATTAGCCATTGCATGCCGAAGGTCTGATTCTCTACAAAGGTCAGGTCCATGAGCATAAAGCATAAACCGATCCAGTTCAAGTTTCTACAAAATTCAGAATGACAAAAGTAAGAGAATATCAGCAAAATCATAACCGTTATAACTCAGCATCTCCTAGGGGGCACAGTTACAAATTAACTGGCCTTAGGTGAAAGCTTAATCTACCATTCTTTATGAGTCCATATATACGGTTCAGTGCTGGCCAACCTCACCTTTTCCCCAAGCAAGCTTCTACGAACTCTGATGATTCAAGTAGGTTCAGAATGGACCAAATCTGATCTGTCCAACTCCAAGTTCAGAAAAAGCACTAGCCTAAGTTTGGAATAAGACTCTCTTACAAGGCCATGTCTTTGAGTTTACCCAATATGTCTACAGATACAAACTCAACCCAAAGTTAACCTCTTGGATTCCAAAGTTATACGGTACTGATAGTCTTTGTATTGTATGAAAAATCAAGAAATTTTTATGTGGTGGAGTAGATAGGGACTCTCAGAGGACTTAAACATGCCTTATTTCTCTAAATCTTTTTTTTTTTCATATTTAATAAGGGTTTGGATTTGGGGAGCCATATATTTTCGTACTTGTGTCCCTTTGTGAGGTTTCCACACTCATCCTTCTGCAGGCTCAGTAAGAATCCGAGCAATGGGTTGGAACTACCTTAAGGGCTCTGGGAATATTGTTTTTAATGGATTATATTTTCTTTTTCTATTTGGCCTCAGACAAGTTTAGTGACAGATTTATGGTCCAGTTCTGGAAATTGTACAGGACTGATGAACATATCTGGGCACAATAACTTTACCTCTGGCTTCATTTTACTGTCTTACCCATATTTTCTCTTTGTTTTGAGTTCAGTCCCTTTTCCTATTGTATCATAACGGACAAATCAAGTCCTTTAAGAACTAGACACAGTATTAATGGTTTTTACAAAACTCTTGAGATTGAATAAATGGAAATCATAATTCGTTCCAAAAGGATATAAACACTGCATAAGCACACAATAAATCACTTTCTATTACCATATAATTTGATTCAATAAATACCTACTAAGCAATAACATGCCCCATAATACAGAACAAGTCACAAGTCAATGAACAACCTAGGACAACATGAATCTCATCAGCTCTCAGATAAAAGAGACTCAGATATTGTGTGTCTTGGTATGTATGTTAAAAATAACCATATTCATTTACATTGAAAAAGAGACAACAGAATTAAAACAGGGCATACATGCTATCAGTATGCTGGATTGCAAGGAATTCATGAGTATATTATAAACTCAAATGAGAGTTTTGACTACCACAAATACAAGAGCAGAAAGCACCTTTTTTCAAAAACTGATCCCCAAGTGCAAGAGTTTATGCTAGAATATGTAAATTTTGCTTGTTTCACAACTTCACTGGGAAAATCCAATTGCTTGCTATCTCTGGAGCCCTGCTTTGAGAGTAGACTACAAGCCATTTTTATATTATAAACAACTATTCTGGAATGTTATGAATTTTCTAACTTCTCAGAATCCTAGCTCTATATCCTTCTTTTTTCATGAAGGCATTACTGGAACTTTTAAAAAGGAGAGTTACGTTCCACTGTGCATGTGTTAAAATGGTTACTGTCTAGAGTGCTGACCTAGAGCTTTTATTATCTTCTCAGAGTCAGCATTCCTCCTCCATCAAGTCTCTCCTCTCAAATGGTTAAGAACCTCTGGTCTAGAGAGAAGGGCAAGGTTTACCACTGCCTTCTGCAGGAGCAGATGGGTGTTGAGTGCTATGGGTACGTCAGGGTGTGGGGTGGAGGAGGATTACACAGATATCCCTGAAGGGAAGAAATGGCCAGTGGCCACCCCCATTGTAACTCATGGCTCTATACAGCACCCACTGTGCTATATTTTCATTTTCACTTCTCACATTTTGAAAATATCCTCCCTACAATTGTTTGAAAAATAATCATGCAATTCCATTATACCTGAAACTCTCAAGAAAACAACAGCAGGGAGAAGTGGGGGAGAGTGTGCCGACAATCTACTTATTAAAGGTATTTCCAACAGACATTTACGTGAGCTATCAGGAAGCATTTTGACAATTAAGTCAACTAAACATTGAAGCACTTGTGGAATTTCATTCATTGTGAGCCTAAAAATCAAGTTGGTTTTTCCTGAAGGCATCACTATTTATATTCTCAAATGCCACTGAGGCTGGGTCAAAGCCTACCACCAGTTACGATGAGGATATTATATAAAATACAGCAGTACACTCTTGCTAACACAAAAACCATGGGATAAAATTAACCACATATTAAATGTAATTAATGCCTTGGCAAGATCAAATTAAGAAGTCAATTGTAAAACTGGAATGGGTTTTATCTAGTCTTTCCTACCAAATTCCAACATTTATATCAAAAATGAGGAAAAAAATAGAAATTACTTAAAAATCAAGGAAAACTCACAAAAGCTTTTACAACAGATCACTAACGTTCAGGAATTTAACAGCCACCGTTGCCCCTATTACTGAATAAACCCACAGGCCTATAAAATGTAATTGATTGATAAATGTAATTTATAAGTGGCAGCAGCAATAAAAACAACTAACTCCTACTAATTTATTCATATGTTTATGTAATTACTATGAACAGGCATTGCACAAAGCACTTCATAAACGAATCATTAAAACTCAAATGGTAATCTCCTTAAATTCTCACAACCACCCTACGTGGTAGATGCTAACATCTCCATTCTACAGATGAGAAAGCTACAGCTTGGCAAAGAATATCAATTTGTCCATGGTCCCCCTGCTGGTATCCTGAATTCCCAAACAAGCGCCAGGGTCCTATCCGTTAGGATTTATGATAATAAGACACTGCAGAGAGATAGGAAGATCAAATGAGACAACATAAGCAATATGCCTACCACGAATCTAAATCAAGGAAAGGTTCTGTCAGTCACTCGGCAAAGTCAATGTGGCTGGCTAAAGAGCCTAAAACCAAAATCTTAATTAATAGGACTTGTGATTTGAGGGGATTCTCAAAGATCTGTAAAGTATCCTCCATGGATACAAATGGCCTGGAGTATTCTATTCAAAGCTATGATTCTGTCTGTTAAAATAAATTAAAAACAAATGTAATTCAGAAATATTACACAGAGGGAAAATATGAAATCTTTCATTTCTTTTGCTCTGTTCTCATGTTCCTTTTCCCCAAATGTTTAACTCTGTTCATGCACGTCTGTCAATTTTTTCCTCTTCTGTTACTGAAACACCTCGCTGCAGAGATCATTAGCTGCTGGTGAAACTCACTAAGGTAACAGGACTGATAAGGCTGAGTCCTTAAAACCCAAACCAACAAACAAAAAATCCTTCCTTGTCAATAAAATATTAAACCCTTAATACACCCTAAAGAGTTACTGATTCAAATACAACGTTATGCACGGACTGAAGGAGAGAATGTAGACTTCACTGCAAATAAAGTGCCGACACTTGACGTACCTTTGCTAGCATGGCAAGGTGCTGGTTCTGAACGATGGCGGTCCGATAGGTTGCTAATCCCCCCTCTTCCAGACTGGGAAACAGATAGTACAAATGGACACTGCCCCAAAAAAGCACATAGGTAAGTATGTATCACAATATTCTGTATGTGGTTCTGAGTCTAAAACAACAGGCCTGACACATATCTGCACAGTGCATACCAGCTGGGTTGAACTAAACTGAAAGGTCTCTGAAGGGTTAAACAGCAACACAGTATATCTGAACGTGCTAAAACCCAAATACCATCCACTCATCTGTTCACACTGACTTCTGTAAAAAGAGCTCTCTGAAATACGATGACAATGAAGACCTGAACAATCATTCATCCTGCTGAGAGCAATCCTATCTAACACTTGAAAAGTGAGCCTGGAGACAGAGAGCTTTGCTTGGGCTGGGTTATAAGGGCCGCTGAGGAGAGCTCTGAGCAGGGCAGCCAGGTGGCACATTCGTCCCAAGTACAGATGGGGAAGGAACAGAACCAGGAGTGGCAAACAGAGCCAGGGCTGTTGATCAGGGAAGTACGGGAATTAGGAAGAAGGCTGATGGAAAACCAGGGCAGACCACAAGGGTAACTGTGCTCTCCTAACTCTCAAACTAGTTCTGAAGACCCACTGTTGATGGGGCAGCTAAGCTAGTTTCATCCTATTGTGTCCAGTGAGAACACACTGGTAACACTGTTCTTTTGCCTCACTTTGTCCATCGTGGGAAAAGAACTGATTGAAAGAGAATAAAAACAGCTTAAGACAGTTCCAAGAGCAACATGTGTTATCTCCCTTTAAGAAAAATTTTAAGAGTATTGAAAAATCAAAATGTACTTTTCTACCTCTACCTCCAAACTAAGGATTCAGAAACATTTCTGGGGAGAAAACACACAAACATACAGACACGCATAGGACACACATCCCCCAAAATCTAGTTATTAAAATTCTCGTAAGCTTTCCTTCCCTTGAGTTCAGAAAGAGTGAGAAAGGGATCAAAGACAAATCCCAGAAAATGAAATGACATTTTAAAATATCATCCCTTTCTTTACAAATTGAATATAAGCTCTGAAGCATCTAGACCAAGACAAGCTGATCTCTCGTGGCTGTAGCAACTTGAACATAAACTTGACAGGACAGAAACGCTAGCCTTTCATCTTGTAATCCTGCTCATTACAGCATCAGTGAGTGCAAGTTATCAGGGCAAGAGCCACAGACACGGAGCTTTTAAGCTCTACAGAAGCGACCAAAACCACTGTGTTTCAAGGCTTTATTGGGCTAATTACAAAGAAGGTAATGTATTAAGTATGTTGCCTGTAAAATGCAATTATTGGGGAACAGCAGAAAAGCCTACTTACCTGGTCAGAAATTCAACGACAGCATCACCCAGGAACTCCAGCCGTTCGTTGTGATTAATCCTACAGGAGAATTAAAAAGCTCTCTTAAAATAGCGCACATTTACATTTCTTCCCTCTCTTCTCAAAGGAAAGGATGCTGAGGGTGGGCTCCTTTAGTAATCAAAGCACTCTAACTTACTCCTCATAATCAAGGGCTCTGATGGCCATCCTGCCAGGGGGGTGCCTAGTAGGGAAGGGAGGAGGGAGCACTGCCTCCTACCTTGGGGTTCAGGCTTTGTACCCTGGTGCCCCCGTCCCCTGGGAATCAGACTTAAGGCAATGAGACCTCAGCCTAACAACTGTGAACCTTTCTACACTGCTATCAGGTGGACGAGAGAAGGGAGAATGCATTCTTAGAGCAATAGCGGAAAAACAGCACTGGCACCATGTTCTAGCTTCCCAAGGTCCAAATTCTGAATTTGACCTCATGTCTAAAGTCTCTTAAAATGGGACTAACCTACCTTTTCAGTCTGCTATCCTCTTCCCCCAATTCACTGGGGCCTTTTCCAAAACTGCCTGGTCCTCTCTGAAAAGTGCATGTGTGCACGCTAAGTTGCTTTAGCTGTGCCTGACTCTTTGCAGCCCTATGGATTGTAGCCTGCCAGGCCCCTCTGTCCATGGGTGTCTCCAGGCAAGAATACTGGAGCGGACTCCTGTGTCCTCCTCCAGGGAATCTTCCCAACCCAGGGATGAACTAGTGTCTCTTAGGTCTCCTGCATTGGCAGGTGGGTTCTCTACCACTGCTATCCTCTCCCACCGATGAACTGGATCCTTTTCCAGGATGCCTGGTCCTCTCTGAAGAGGGTGTCCCCTAGAATACTCAGTGCCTCTGTGCAGGCCAAGCTCTGTGCTGTGCTGGAGCTTCCAGGTCTCCCCTGTACAGCAAGATTCCCTGAAAACCGACTCACCCCTCGAGGTCTAGCAGAATGTGAGCTCCAGATGAATCCCCACCTGAGTCCCTTATCAAAATGAGTACACTCGCTCAGCACAGAGACTGCATTTTATTTATATCTCAATTATTTTGAGGAAGGTGCATCTTACAAGCTGAGCTTCTCATGTCAGAGAACGAGGCTGAAACAGGCAGGAAGGTGGCTCACGGAAGCCTCCTTCCACCTGCGAGTCTCTCAGTGCAAGCAGGTCACCCTCTCTCTGTTTAGCAGAGGTGTGACCTGATCTAACTGAGACTTTTAAAGGCAACTCTGGCTGCCTTTAGCAGAGATTGAGAACAGTAAAGACAAGCACTGAGGCGGATACTACTGTGGTCCTGATGTGACATGACGGAGGAACAGGCTGAAGAGGTGACAGAGGAGGGGCAGAGATGCCGTCAGATTTGGGGGNCTCCTTCCACCTGCGAGTCTCTCAGTGCAAGCAGGTCACCCTCTCTCTGTTTAGCAGAGGTGTGACCTGATCTAACTGAGGCTTTTAAAGGCTACTCTGGCTGCCTTTAGCAGAGACTGAGAACAGTAAAGACAAGCACTGGGGCGGATACTGCCGTGGTCCTGATGTGACATGACGGAGGCACAGGCTGAAGAGGTGACAGAGGAGGGGCAGAGATGTCGTCAGATTTGGGGGAGACTTGAAAGATGAACCAGAAAGAGGTGCTGATAGTTGGGACTAGGAAGCTAACCAACAAGAAAAGGGTGAACGGCAGTGCCAGACTCTGGCTCACGTGGCTGGGTGAAAAATGCTGCCATTTACTACAATGGGAAGATCAAGAGCGAGAACAGGTTTGGGAAGAAGCAAGAGCTGCCTTGTAGATATGCCAACTTTGAAATGTGCATAAAATATCCAAATGGAGAGATCCAGCAGAATGCTAGATATATTAACCTACTGTTCACAGGCAAGAACAAAGTCAGTAATAAATCTATGTGTGTGTGTTAGTCAGTCATTTCCAACTCTCTGCGACCCCATGGACTGCAGCCTGCCAGGATCCTCTGTCCATGAAATTCTCCAGGCAAGCATACTATAGCAGTGGTCTACGCATCGGCAGGACTTCAGATGCTGAAACTGGATGGCACTAGTGAGGCAGAGAACGGAGCTAGGCAAGGGGTCCCAGGACTGAGCCTAGGAAAGGGTCATGGCTGTGGTCCAGCAGAAGGGAAGCCGGCATAGGGGAACTGGCAAGGTGGTGGGAGGAAGAGGGGGCCAGTGTTATCCTGTAGCCAAAGAGAAGAGCATGTTTCAATAAAGAAACAGACTCAGCAAGATGAGAAGCGAGCACTGACTCATACCAGGGAGATGGCTGAAGCCACGGAAGGGCAAGCTCTGTGAAGTGGTGCAGACAAGCCAGACTGTGACCCGAGTAGGCTGGTGACTCGCATGCTGTCTGAAGCCATGCAAAAAAAGATCTTAAAATAAGTTACTGCCTGAGAGATGATAGGAACTAAGAAAGAATAAATTTTTTAAAAAGAGAGAAATTAACATTATCCTATTCTTTCCCACAAGCCAGTAAAACAAACATGCATTTTCTGTGGTAAAAACTATCATCTTCCCAACAGTTCAAAGTACAATACAGGAAAATCTAGTTAAGGTGGAAAGCAAGAAACCCTGGCCGGAGTCCAGAGTGAAGACGAACCATACTTTGGACTGTCTTATGCTTAACTGAAGAGTAACAAGACAACCAGTCAAAGAATAATAGCTGCTTTGAGTCATATACTATTTTGAATTAAGTCATAATGGTATACATTTTATTTAATTTCATTTATAAACTTTCAGGGAGACAGGAACTACATCGAGAACTTTAATAACCTTGAAGGTAGACCATTATTCAGTGTGTTAAAATACAAGGTCACAGTGCTAAACAAGTTTATTCAATAGTAAGTCTGCCATCCATTAAATAATTTGTCCCCTATCCAGCATATGTTTTTTTGTATCCTCACTGTGACTAAACTCTGGCAGTAGGCCACAAATGAAAATGGGGGTTAAATACCACTTTAGTTTATTATTATATCGGACAATTCCTAACCCGGTAGTTTATCTGGAAAAATGGACAGAGTGAGTTGCTGGTCCTTGCTGTCTACAGCGGCAAGTCTTTTGTTCCTTCTCCCGTTGTTTATACTTCCTTTAATCACCCCTGTTTAAACACTAGCAAGCTCCAAGATGAGATGTTTACAGAGCAGTAAACATTCCATTTGCTTTTGAGAACTGAATCAACAGAGGCATTATGAAATTTAGATTAACTGTAGCAGTTAGATAGCACATTTGGTCTGTGGAAATCAAAATACTTCATAAAACAGAACAGTCTCCCTGTAATAGTAATTACTGTAAGGTGTCATCTACTCCATAGAAAACCATCTTGGGATGGGCCAGGTCCAAAGGGTAACTGCTAGAGGGAGGGAACGAATGACATTTTCTTACCTTTGCATCCCAAGCCTCAAGGGGCAGCTGACAGGGCACAGCTAGAATGGGCCTTGCAGGTCGACTGAAACTTCCTCCCAACCCAGGATTCCTTCTGTCCGTTACATCTATTTGTAGCTCAGCTGGTAAAGAATCTGCCTGCAGTGCGGGAGTCCTGGGTTCCTGGGTAGGCAAGATCCCCTGGAGAAGGGAAAGGCTACCCACTCCAGTATTCTGGCCTGCAGAATCCCGTGGACTGTATAGACCATGGGGTCGCAAAGAGTTGGACATAACAGAGAGTCGGACATGACTGAGCAATTTTCACACTATGCTAATTATGAAAAAAATACTATAATAGAGACTATAGGCATACCTCATCTAGGGCTTCCCTGATAGCTCAGTTGGTAAAAAAAAATCCACCTGCAATGCAGGAGACCCCAGTTCGATTCCTGGGTCGAGAAGATTCGCCAGAGAAGGGAAAGGCTACCAAATCCAGTATTCTGGCCTGGAGAATTCCACAGACTGTACAGTCCGTGGGGTTGCAAAGAGTCAGACACGACTGAGTGATTTTCACTATTACATCTAACTGAACACTTGAGGGGAGAAGTCCTACTGGATCTCAGATCCAACTGGACCCATGGATCCCAGATTAAGCATCTATTCACATATATTCAATGCACTGTTAGTGTTTTTAATGATAAATACTAAATGTATAACCGATTGGAGAAGAAAATGGCAACCCATTCCAGTATTCTTGCCTGGAGAATCCCATGGACAGAAATAGTCTGGCTGCTATAGTCCAAAGGGTTGCAAGGAGTCGAACACGACTGAAGCAACTTAGCATGACTGAAAGGGTACTCTGCAACTACCATTTCCTTAAACAGACCTTAGTGAACAGTCTATACGTGTTTCTCCATTGATCCCATAGATCCTCACACATTATGTCCAACAATGACTCTACCAAGCAAAACAAAACACAGCAAAGGAAGGCTGCCTGAGTTTCTTACTTTTCCATTACAGTCTTCTGGCCCCTCATTCCCAAAGGTCCTACTAATAACACGGATCCCCTGAATGCGACCAAGTGCCTAATCCTTCAGAGACCTTCGCTGAGGTAACATTTCGCTGTGATGTGCATTAGTTAAATATAACTATACAGCTGAGATTTATGTGGTTCAACAGTGACACTTCAAAAAATGACAGGTTACCTTGTAACCATAAAAGTTAATTATTTTGTAGTTTTGATAGACAGGCATATTTTTATCTATTAATTTTAAGTCTTTGTGTCTTTTGTAAATGCTAGCTGATCCCAAATCAGATCACGAGACTCACCAGCCGTTAACTTCTGAAGGCTCTGACCATGACCTTTCCTAACGCTCCCATTTCCCCGTTTCTAGTCAACAAGTGANGCATTAGTTAAATGTAACTATACAGCTGAGATTTATGTGGTTCAACAGTGACACTTCAAAAAATGACAGGTTAACTTGTAACCATAAAAGTTAATTATTTTGTAGTTTTGATAGGCAGGCATATTTTTATCTATTAATTTTAAGTCTTGTGTCTTTTGTAAATGCTAGCTGATCCCAAATCAGATTACGAGACTCACCAGTCGTTAACTTCTGAAGGCTCTGACCATGACCTTTCCTATCGCTCCCATTTCCCCGTTTCTAGTCAACAAGTGAAAAACCTGGAGTAAAAGTAATATCATGAATGGCCTTCTTTCCTTTAAGACTTATTTACTGAGCCCCTGCTTTTTGAAAGGCACTAATTGGAAAAGAAAAAGAATTTGAAAAAAAGAAAAAAGAGAGCAGGATCAAAGACCTTCCAAATGCTCACAGTATTAAAAAAAAAAAAAACAAAACTATGACACAAAATATTAATAATACCTGGGAGAAGTGAAACTTGCACCATAAAAGAAATGCTAGCAGAATGTGAGCACGGAGACAATGACTGCCGGCATTCAGGGAAGGGAGAGAGTACGCTCGAGTGCACAGGAAGTATTTTAGTCTTACTGGTGTGCAGAAGGCCACAGGGAAGATAGCAATGTGCCTGGAAGGGTGGCCTGGGTCACCAGGTGCTGGGATTGTCAGGCGAGGAGGTTCAGACGTATTCAGCAGGTGACGCGATAGCACAAAAAGCCTTCAAGCAGTTTATAGCTACAAACTAGAATGGAGGCTCTAGAAATATCAAGATGACGCCTGGAGAGGCCGGAGGGAGACCCGACAGAAGGCGGCACTAACTGCATGGCAGGATGGGCAGGGTTGGGAGGAGTGGCTTTCGGTGGGGCTGGGGAAGAACTCCACCCAGCTCCCCAACCTGCCCTGTTCCTCCACCTGCAGTGCTGGACACAGATGCCCAAACAACCTACTAGCCTACTGGCTGTCTTGTTCCTTTCTCAAGTCTAAAATTCTGAGCAGGCTTGCTTGGGAGGAAATATACCCACTGAGGCTTGAAACTGCATAGTGTTTGTTTCAAACATGTACAAATACTTCCAAGGAGCAGACTACCGCATCCCACTTTGTAACAGCCAACTAAGAAACAAACAGGGAAGAGGGCACGTTGTTTCAAGTGAATCAATTATTCACGTGCATGGTATATAACTGACCCATAACCCCTGAACCACCGCCAGAGCTCTCTTTGGCCCCACAGCAGTCTGGCATGGCTGTTGTGCTTTTGACTTTCACTGAAGTGCTTAGCAGAGTCTTCCTTATATTATGCATGTTTATGGAACTCTTACCCCACCCCAGGTAGTCATCCCTCCTGGTGAGCGGGGGCTATGAAAGTAGTGAAAACGTCAGTTGCACAGTCGTGTCCAACTCTTTGAGACCCCATGGACTGTAGCACGCTAGACTCCTCTGTCCATGGAATTCTCTAGGCAAGAATACTGGAGTGGGTTGCCATTCCCTTTTCTGGGGGAATCTTCCTGGCCCAGGGATCGAACCCAGGTCTCCTGCACTGCAAGCAGATTCTTTACCATCTGAGCCACGATCACTAAGGGTATGGTCGTGCCAAGGAGGTTGGTAGGTGGCAGGCAGAGAGGAAAAAGAAAGGCTTCCCTGACTGGGAACTGAACCCGGGCCCGGCAGTGACAGCACCAAATCCTAACCAAAATACCTGTGAACTGCCTCAAACTCAAAAGGCACTGGACAAATGTCTGTTGGATTAAACCTGTCTCCATTTATTCAGTACAGCTCCCAGGGCCATGCACAGCTGGGGCTGCTACACAGCCACAGCCAAGCAGCCGCCAGGCTGGCTGCCGAGGCAAGGAGGCTCTTTCTGAATAGAAAGCTGGGGTCAATTCTGCATCAGCAAAAAGATCGGACAGAAGGCAGGAGACTCTCAGCACAAGAGCCAGAAAGGCCAGAACAGAAGTCAAAGGACAAGAGAGAGCATGTCTATTCTCTATCAGTGGTATCATTTTCAAAATGTAAATTCACAAAGAACACAGCTGGAAAACATAAACCATGAGGTTTAAACAGTGCTATCAAAAAGACATAATTTATATGCCAACAGCTGTGAGTTGGGTGGATGAGACAAAGATCACTTAAACCTGTGCTTTCATCACTGAAAAAGAATGGGTCGATGGCATGTGTAGCCCTGCTGAAGGGGGCTGCAGGGGACCCAGGGTGCTACTTATTAAAATACAGAACTGGCCATCTGAAGACTTCACAGTATAGCAGGGTATAGGGAAACCAGGGCCACGCTATCCCTGAGGGTGTGATTAAGGCTCCTCTAATTAGACAGTTCTTTTCTGATCTTAGACTCACAAGGAACACAGTAGTGAGACGTGTGATCATCTTCAAACTGGAATTTTAAAGTTTCGGCCTGCCTTTCTTTTTACCTCTTGATTGAAGAGGAAAAGACGGTTTGGTTCATGATAACCTCAAAAGAGAGCAACCTCAAGGCAAGCCTATTTGAAAAGAAAAGGGATACATGAGGAAAAAGTGAGGGGAGGAAGCTGTGCCAGCTCGACTAGGCACCCACCTGGCTGAAAAGGCCATTACCAGCCGCAGCAGTGTCTCACGTCTAACGCTGCTCTCCCCACCTTTCATCCATGTAAGTCTGCTTCCTAAGAGGGACAGGCCTGACTATTCAACTTTTCAGTGCCCCAGGTTAAAAAGCAAGTCTCTCTCAAACAGTCTCCTGTACTGGCTTTCAAATTAGAACCTGCTGTGCTTCACACACGAAGATAAGCCTCCTGAGAGCAACATTAGAGCCTCAGCAGCCATCAGGCATTTGCTTCCATTCCATTTTCTAGGATGTTAATGAGTTTATTTGGACCCCACCTACTTCCTTCCCAGATTCTTCAGGGGCTCAAAGCCACACAAAAGTAAAAATATTAATGTATGAAGGTAGGTTTTAAAATCAAGGATTGGGAAAGTTGACACATAAAACTTGCCAACCCATTATATGAGGCCAGTATTAGCCTAATGATGAAATCAGACAAAAACATCAAAGGAAAGGAAAACTACAGGCCCAAAATCCTCAGCACAAAACCAGCAGACTAAATTCTACCTAAACACACCGTATAAGGACTATATACACCAGGATCAAGTGTAATGTATCCCAGGAAGGCAAGGTTGGTTTAACACCCCCAAATCAATTAATATAACACAATGTGAATAAAATAAAAATTTTAAAAGCATGGTTATCTTAATAGATGCAGAAAAGGCATTTGACAAAATTCAACACTCTTATGACAAAAATATTATGCCAAGTAGCAACAGAAGGGAACTTCCTCAATATGATAAAAGGCACCTATGAAAAACCCATACACAATGGTAAAAGGATGTTTTCCTTTTAAGATTAAGAAGAAGACAAGGAGCCTCTCTCACCACTTCTACAGGATACTGTACTAAAGATGCTAGCTTGGGCAACCAGGTTAAGAAAATGAAATAAAAGCCATCCAGTCTGAAAAGGATGGATGTGAGAGTTGGCTGAATGGATGTGAAAAGGATGTGAGAAGGATGGATGTAAGGCCATAAAGAAAGCTGAGTGCCGAAGAATTAATGCTTTTGAACTGTGGTGCTGGAGAAGATACTTCAGAGTCCCTTGGACTGCTAGGAGATCAAACCAGTCAATCCTAAACGAAATCAGTCCTGAATATTCTTTGGAAGGACTGATGCTGAAGCTACAACNGCATTCAGGGAAGGGAGAGAGTACGCTCGAGTGCACAGGAAGTATTTTAGTCTTACTGGTGTGCAGAAGGCCACAGGGAAGATAGCAATGTGCCTGGAAGGGTGGCCTGGGTCACCAGGTGCTGGGATTGTCAGGCGAGGAGGTTCAGACGTATTCAGCAGGTGACGCGATAGCACAAAAAGCCTTCAAGCAGTTTATAGCTACAAACTAGAATGGAGGCTCTAGAAATATCAAGATGACGCCTGGAGAGGCCGGAGGGAGACCCGACAGATGGCAGCACTAACTGCATGGCAGGATGGGCAGGGTTGGGAGGAGTGGCTTTCGGTGGGGCTGGGGAAGAACTCCACCCAGCTCCCCAACCTGCCCTGTTCCTCCACCTGCAGTGCTGGACACAGATGCCCAAACAACCTACTAGCCTACTGGCTGTCTTGTTCCTTTCTCAAGTCTAAAATTCTGAGCAGGCTTGCTTGGGAGGAAATATACCCACTGAGGCTTGAAACTACATAGTGTTTGTTTCAAACATGTACAAATACTTCCAAGGAACAGACTACCGCATCCCACTTTGTAACAGCCAACTAAGAAACAAACAGGGAAGAGGGCACGTTGTTTCAAGTGAATCAATTATTCACGTGCATGGTATATAACTGACCCATAACCCCTGAACCACCACCAGAGCTCTCTTTGGCCCCACAGCAGTCTGGTATGGCTGTTGTGCATTTGACTTTCACTGAAGTGCTTAGCAGAGTCTTCCTTATATTATGCATGTTTATGGAACTCTTACCCCACCCCAGGTAGTCATCCCTCCTGGTAAGCGGGGGCTATGAAAGAAGTGAAAACGTCAGTTGCACAGTCGTGTCCAACTCTTTGAGACCCCATGGACTGTAGCATGCTAGACTCCTCTGTCCATGGAATTCTCTAGGCAAGAATACTGGAGTGGGTTGCCATTCCCTTCTCTGGGGGAATCTTCCTGGCCCAGGGATCGAACCCAGGTCTCTTGCACTGCAAGCAGATTCTTTACCATCTGAGCCACGATCACTAAGGGTATGGTCGTGCTAAGGAGGTTGGTAGTGGCAGGCAGAGAGGAAAAAGAAAGGCTTCCCTGACTGGGAACTGAACCCGGGCCCAGCAGTGACAATACCAAATCCTAACCAAAATACCTGTGAACTGCCTCAAACTCAAAAGGCATTGGACAAATGTCTGTTGGATTAAATCTGTCTGCATTTCTTCAGTACAGCTCCCAGGGCCGTGCACAGCTGGGGCTGCTACACAGCCACAGCCAAGCAGCCGCCAGGCTGGCTGCCGAGGCAAGGAGGCTCTTTCTGGATAGAAAGCTGGGGTCAATTCTGCATCAGCAAAAAGATCGGACAGAAGGCAGGAGACTCTCAGCACAAGAGCCACAAAGGCCAGAACAGAAGTCAAAGAACAAGAGAGAGCATGTCTATTCTCTATCAGTGGTATCATTTTCAAAATGTAAATTCACAAAGAACACAGCTGGAAAACATAAACCATGAGGTTTAAACAGTGCTATCAAAAAGACATAATTTATATGCCAACAGCTGTGAGTTGGGTGGATGAGACAAAGATCACTTAAACCTGTGCTTTCATCACTGAAAAAGAATGGGTCGATGGCATGTGTAGCCCTGCTGAAGGGGGCTGCAGGGGACCCAGGGTGCTACTTATTAAAATACAGAACTGGCCATCTGAAGACTTCACAGTATAGCAGGGTATAGGGAAACCAGGGCCACGCTATCCCTGAGGGTGTGATTAAGGCTCCTCTAATTAGACAGTTCTTTTCTGATCTTAGACTCACAAGGAACACAGTAGTGAGACGTGTGATCATCTTCAAACTGGAATTTTAAAGTTTTGGCCTGCCTTTCTTTTTACCTCTTGATTGAAGAGGAAAAGACGGTTTGGTTCATGATAACCTCAAAAGAGAGCAACCTCAAGGCAAGCCTATTTGAAAAGAAAAGGGATACATGAGGAAAAAGTGAGGGGAGGAAGCTGTGCCAGCTCGACTAGGCACCCACCTGGCTGAAAAGGCCATTACCAGCCGCAGCAGTGTCTCACGTCTAACGCTGCTCTCCCCACCTTTCATCCATGTAAGTCTGCTTCCTAAGAGGGACAGGCCTGACTATTCAACTTTTCAGTGCCCCAGGTTAAAAAGCAAGTCTCTCTCAAACAGTCTCCTGTACTGGCTTTCAAATTAGAACCTGCTGTGCTTCACACACGAAGATAAGCCTCCTGAGAGCAACATTAGAGCCTCAGCAGCCATCAGGCATTTGCTTCCATTCCATTTTCTAGGATGTTAATGAGTTTATTTGGACCCCACCTACTTCCTTCCCAGATTCTTCAGGGGCTCAAAGCCACACAAAAGTAAAAATATTAATGTATGAAGGTAGGTTTTAAAATCAAGGATTGGGAAAGTTGACACATAAAACTTGCCAACCCATTATATGAGGCCAGTATTAGCCTAATGATGAAATCAGACAAAAACATCAAAGGAAAGGAAAACTACAGGCCCAAAATCCTCAGCACAAAACCAGCAGACTAAATTCTACCTAAACACACCGTATAAGGACTATATACACCAGGATCAAATGTAATGTATCCCAGGAAGGCAANTTAGATCAGACCTGCAAAATGCTTTTTAAATTTATATGTATGTGTCTCTATCCACAATAAACAGAATTATGTAATTACATATATAATTATGTAATTCAGAGCATTTATAATAATTTAACATATGAATGCACCTTAAAGTACACTTTAATAATTCTGAAAATTCAATATCATAACACCTCTGTTCCTTAACCATAACAGAAATGAAAAGAAAGAGAAAGAAGAGTAAGGGAGAGAGGGAAGGAAGAGGGAGGGATCTTGGAAGGAAAAGAGGAAAGGAAAAAGAAAGAAAGAAAGAAAATTATGTATGCTTATACAACCTTCCCAGCTGAGCTATTTCAAATCCTAAAAGATGATGCTGTGAAAGTGCTGCACTCAATATGTCAGCAAATTTGGAAAACTCAGTTTTCATTCCAATCCCAAAGAAAGGCAATAACAGTGTTCAAATTATTGTACAATTGCACTCATTTCACATGCTAGCAAGGTTATTCTCAAAATTCTTCATGTTAGTCTTCAGCAGTATGTGGACCACGAACTCCCAGATATACAAGCTGGATTTCAAAAAGGCAGAGGAACCAGAAATCAAACTACCAGCATCCATTGAATCATAGAAAAAGGAATTCCTTTCCTTTTGGAATGGAATTCAAAAAAAAAATTCTACTTCTGCTTCACTGACTACACTAGTCTTTGACTGTGTGGATCACAACAAACTGAGGAAAATTCTTAGAGACATGAGGATACCAGATCACTTTACCTGCCTCATAAGAAGTGAAAGTCGCTCAATCATGTCAAACTCTTTGCGACCCCATGTACTACACAGTGCATGGAATTCTCCAGGCCAGAATACTGGAGTGAGTAGCCTTTTCCTTCTCCAGTGGATTTTCCCAACCCAAGGATTGAACCCAGGTCTCCCGCATTGCAGGCGGATTCTTTACCAGCTGAGCCAAAAAGGAAGCCCCCTCCTAAGAAACTGTATACAAGGCAAGAAGCAACAGCTAGAACAGATATGGAACAATGGACTGGTTCAAAATTGGAAAGGAGGAGTATGACAAAGCTGTATATTGTCATCCTGCTTACTTAACATATATGCAGAGTACATCATGCAAAATGTGGGCTGGATGAATCACAAGCTGGAATCAAAATTGCTGGGAGAAATAACAACTTCAGATATGCAGATACCACTGTAATGGAAGAAAGCAAAGAGGAACTAAAGAGCCTCTTGATGAAGGTGAAAGGGGAAAGTGAAGAAGTCTGGCTTAAAACTCAGTATTCAAAAAATGAAGATCATGGCGTCTGGCCCATCACTTCACAGCACATAGATGGGGAAACAATGGAAACAGTGACAAATTTTATTTTCTTAGGCTCCAAAATCACTGCAGATAGTGACTGCAGCTACAAAGTTAAAAGACACTTACTTCTTGGAAGAAAAGCTATGACAAACCTAGACAGCATATTCAAAAGCAGAGACATCACTTTGTCAACAAAGGTCCACATAGTCAAAGCTATGGCTTTTCCAGTAGTCATGTACGGATGTGAGCTGGACCATAAAGAAGACTGAGCATGGAAGAATCGATGCTTTTGAACCTTGGTGTTGGAGAAGACTCTTGGGAGTCCCTTGGACTGCAAGGAGATTGAACCAGTCAATCCTAAAGGAAATCAGTCCTGAATATTCATTGGAGGGACTGATGCTGAAGTTGAAGCTCCAGTACTTTGGCCACCTGATCCGAAGGGCAGACTCATTGGAAAAGACTCTGATACTGGGAAAGATTGAAGGCAGGAGTAGAAGAGGGTGGACAGAGGATGGTGAGATGGTTGGATGACATCAAGTGACTCAATGGACATGAGTTTGAAGCTCCAGGACATAGTGAAGGACAGGGAAGTCTGGCGTGCTGTAGTTCATGGGGTTGCCAAGAGTCGGACACAACTTAGTGACTGAACAGCAACAAGAATAGATTGACGCAACTTGTCAAATCCTGGATTGTTAGAAACCCAAATCCATTTCAGACCACTGTGTGTGTGTTAGTCGCTCAGTCGTGTCTGATTCTTTGCGACCCCATGGACTGTAGCCCACCAGACTCCTTTGTCCATGGGATTCTCCAAGCAAGAATACTGGAGTGGGTTGTCATTTCCTTCTTCAAAAAGGCTGATGAAAGTATGTAAAATCAGTCGCAATGAGGCATCACTGAGCGCTGAGAAAGTATTTAGACCACTAGATGGAGCCAAACACTGATACTTGTTACATAGTCATGTGTGTCTTACGGCATGATGTCTTACGGCATAAAAGTCTTCATGATGTTCCCTACTGGAAAGCAGAAAAGCCTTCACCTCTCCACAGAGCAGAGCTTCCAGACTAATAAAGCTACTCAGTAGTTAGCTGTTCAGAGATGCTGATATGTTTGGCCTAGGGGTGACCCAGTGAAGTCTGAGGAAGCAAGACTCCCCAAGTGCTACTTCCACAGCAAGAAATCTTCCATTCATTTACAGTGCAGTGTTCTACCAAAAACATTACCATGTTCTGAGTGATTCGTGATATGAAAAAAGTTAGGAAGCACAGCTTTAGGAATGAGAATCTCACAAACTGATAAAGGAGTACAAAGGCCATACAGTTTGATGACCTGGAGCAACGACCTACCCGAAATTTACTGAATAAGTAAATATCCATCCTGAGCTCTCCATTTTAAAAACAATTTGCGTATGTAATTAAATAATATCATACATTCCTTTCAAACATACTTAGTGAACACTCAATCTGCGTCTTCTCTGCCATACAGAAGTGAGTGTTATTGTCAGGTGGCCCCTTTTTTCAGGGAGCTCCCACTGTAGAGAGGAGCCAGACAGACAAACCAAATATTATCATACAGTAATAAATACACTGTGCAACTAGCACAAAAAATGAAGTTCAGGTTCACCCAGTACATCACTTAGGAATACTTTCAGCTGCAAGATGAAAGTAAGCCATTTACTGTGGTTTAAACAGAGTTATTTACCCTCATGCTTGTCACATTATGATGCCAAAATGGCATAGCTCCAGGCATCGTGTCCACATTCGAGGCAGTGAAAAAAGGAAAAGGAAGTGGATCATCAGCTGGTGAATACATAGATAGACCTGATAAATGTTATATGGCTTCCCACTTTTCAGGAAAAGCAAAAGACTTCCCCAAAGCCCCAATACACTAGTTGTAATTCATTGGTCAGAATTATGCTACATGGCACACCTAGCTGCCAGGGAGGTAATAAACATCAATATCCCACCTAGGGTTGAGCCTATTAACAAAATCAGCATTTATCTAGCAAAAAAGAACAGCTATACTAATGAACAAAGAAATGAAACACAAGGAGAGCTCTTTCTCGATCATCAAATTGGCCCACATCTCTCAAGGCTGATAATAGCTAGTGTTGGAAAGATGGAGGAAAGGGAACATTTTCATAACTTGTTGGTAGAAGTGTACAGTCTTCATCTGGCCATCTACTGCAAATCAAGATTTTTTAATTTTTTTATTTGTTTTTGGCTGTGCTAGTTCTTCGTTGTTGCATACCAGCTACTCTCTAGTTGCAGTGCACGGCTTTCTCATGCAGAGGCTTCTCTTGTTGCAAAACACAAGCTCCAAGGTGTACAAGCTTCCTTAGTTACAAAGTGTGGCCTCAGTGGTCGTGATGCGTGGGTTTAGTTGCCCCAAGGCATATGAGATCTTTCCAAACCAGGGATCAAACCCGCGTCCCATGCATTGGCAGGTGGATTCTTAACCACTGGACTACCAGGGAAGTCCCAAAATCTTTTTTTAATGAAACCCAAAAATTGCACTCCCAGAAAGTTACTTAGGAGACAAGTACACAAAGATATGCATACATGTTAAGTCACTTCAGTCATGCCTGACTCTTTGCGCTCCTGTGGACTGTAGCCAGCCAGGCTCCTCTGTCCATGGATTCTCCAGGCAGGAATACAGGCATAGGTTGCCATGCCATCCTCCAGGGGATCGTCTCCCAACCCANTAAATAATATCATACATTTCTTTCAAACATACTTAGTGAACACTCAATCTGCGTCTTCTCTGCCATACAGAAGTGAGTGTTATTGTCAGGTGGCCCCTTTTTTCAGGGAGCTCCCACTGTAGAGAGGAGCCAGACAGACAAACCAAATATTATCATACAGTAATAAATACACTGTGCAACTAGCACAAAAAATGAAGTTCAGGTTCACCCAGTACATCACTTAGGAATACTTTCAGCTGCAAGATGAAAGTAAGCCATTTACTGTGGTTTAAACAGAGTTATTTACCCTCATGCTTGTCACATTATGATGCCAAAATGGCATAGCTCCAGGCATCGTGTCCACATTCGAGGCAGTGAAAAAAGGAAAAGGAAGTGGATCATCAGCTGGTGAATACATAGATAGACCTGATAAATGTTATATGGCTTCCCACTTTTCAGGAAAAGCAAAAGACTTCCCCAAAGCCCCAATACACTAGTTGTAATTCATTGGTCAGAATTATGCTACATGGCACACCTAGCTGCCAGGGAGGTAATAAACATCAATATCCCACCTAGGGTTGAGCCTATTAACAAAATCAGCATTTATCTAGCAAAAAAGAACAGCTATACTAATGAACAAAGAAATGAAACACAAGGAGAGCTCTTTCTCGATCATCAAATTGGCCCACATCTCTCAAGGCTGATAATAGCTAGTGTTGGAAAGATGGAGGAAAGGGAACATTTTCATAACTTGTTGGTAGAAGTGTACAGTCTTCATCTGGCCATCTACTACAAATCAAGATTTTTTAATTTTTTTATTTGTTTTTGGCTGTGCTAGTTCTTCGTTGTTGCATACCAGCTACTCTCTAGTTGCAGTGCACGGCTTTCTCATGCAGAGGCTTCTCTTGTTGCAAAACACAAGCTCCAAGGTGTACAAGCTTCCTTAGTTACAAAGTGTGGCCTCAGTGGTCGTGATGCGTGGGTTTAGTTGCCCCAAGGCATATGAGATCTTTCCAAACCAGGGATCAAACCCGCGTCCCATGCATTGGCAGGTGGATTCTTAACCACTGGACTACCAGGGAAGTCCCAAAATCTTTTTTTAATGAAACCCAAAAATTGCACTCCCAGAAAGTTACTTAGGAGACAAGTACACAAAGATATGCATACATGTTAAGTCACTTCAGTCATGCCTGACTCTTTGCGCTCCTGTGGACTGTAGCCAGCCAGGCTCCTCTGTCCATGGATTCTCCAGGCAGGAATACAGGCATAGGTTGCCATGCCATCCTCCAGGGGATCTTCTCCCAACCCAGAGATTGAGCCTGTGTCTCTTATGTCTCCTGCATTGTGAGGCAGGTTGTTTACCACCAGCACCATGCTGGCTCAGTAAAGAATCTGCCTGCCAATGCAGGAGATGTAGGTTCACTCCCTGGGTCAGGAAGATCCCTTGGAGAAAGAAATACTCACTCCAGTATTCTTGCCTGGGAGATAAATCCCATGGACAGAGGAGCCTAGGGGGCTACAGTCCATGGGATCTCAAAAGAGTTGGACACAACTTGGTGATTAAACAACAATTTATTTTTAAATTAATACAAGATTAGTTTGCTAGAATAACTGTCTTGCATAATAAGAAAGATATATTTGATACTCTGCTCCTGGTCCCCAGAACAGAGCTCCTAAAACTTATAATTTCCTGAGTGAAAGAGAGATGGGAACATCTTTTTTGTTATTTCTAAAAAGCCCGTTTCAACCATACCTGAGTTTATGCTAATAAGGTGACTCTTAGAGGATAAAGACTGGTTGCCAGAGGAACCAACCCTGTGATTAGAGAGTTGGAAATTTCTTGCCTGCCCCACCCCCACCTCCTGGGAGGGGTAAGGGGCTAGAGATTGAGTTCAATCACCAATGGTTAATAATCAATCATACCTATCTAACTGAACTTCCACTAAAACCCTAAGCAGCAGGTTTCACATCAAGGTGCTGACAGGGTAATGCACACAGAGAGAGCATAGAAGCTCCAAACCTCTTCCCATGTACGTTGCTCCGCGCATCTCTTTCATTTCATTTCCATTGGTTTCCTAGCTACATCCTTACCACAAAGAGGATAGTTAAGTAAGGCACTGTCCTGAGTTCCATGAGTCATCCCAGCAACTTATGAAGCCTGAGGAGAGGTTAGTGGGAACGGCTTACTGATAGCCAGTCAGTTAGAAGTACTTGTGTCACCAAACAAGGGCTTCTGCGCCCGTAGCACAGACAGCCAAACCCTAACAGCAGGTGTCTGCAGGAAAGTGAGAGTGTATTTGCAGGGCATCAAGCAAGGGAGTGGAAGACAAGCCCCAGATCTACTCCAACCTGATCTTCGGGTTGGGGGTGTTTTTTAAAGGGAAGAAAAAAGAAGCTGTGTTTAAACATTATCTTGTGACAATTCTGAATCATAATTTCAGAGGTCAGGATATCTCCAGTTTAAGATTCTCTAGCCACTTGTGGTCCATGGCTCAGGGGTCTGTGAGCTCATATTGCCCTGGAGAAACAACCTGAGTTTTTACATCAATGATGTCTACCAGAGCAATTTGAGTACTTCAACAATGTTATTGACAAGAGCAATTTTAGTCATCCGACTGTGGTTGACTAGGGTTCAGTTAGCATAGGACTGAGGTCAGAGGGGACAAGAAAGGGAATAAAGTTTTAAATAGATTAATCATAAACTCAGTAAAGGAACTCAGTTTTAGGGGGACCTTCCTGGTGGCTCAGAGGTTAAAGTGTCTGCCCGCAATGTGGGAGAACTGGGTTTGATCCCTGGGTCAGGAAGATCCCCTGGAGAAGGAAATGGCAACCCACTCCAGTATTCTTGCCTGGAGAATCCCATGGGCGGAGGAGCCAAGTGGGCTACGGTCCACGGGGTCGCAAAGAGTCGGACATACCCAGTTTCACTGGAGGCCTAGATTGGCCTCTGAATGAGGGGACAGTCTTTTTTTAATGGAAGGATAATTGCTTTGCAGAATTTTCTTGCTTTCTGTCAAGCATCAACATGAATTAGCTATAGGAGGGGACAGTCTTGTGGGACTGAGGCTCACCCTATGGGATCCACACTAACTCCAGACAGTTAGTGTCAGAAGTACTGTGAGTAGGAAAACAAGCTTTCCTTTCAGTTGGTAACCTTTAAACTGTCACACTTTGATGCCACCTCAGCAACGAGTACTTACATCTCGTTCAGTTACAACCAACCACCACCAGTTCTACAATTCAACTTATCATCAATGGGTATTTTACCCATGTCCCTGTAGTTACAAGGCCATTCAGAGAAGGCGAAGTCTTTAAAATGTTAAAATATTTACTAATGAGTATATTAGTATTACCACTTATAAAATCCATCCCTACTCAAAGCTCACTTCCTGCTGAACCCCAAAGTACCATACCTCAGGTACTGAGCCAACGGCTAGCCAGTCTCTGGCTGGTTGTCAGAAGTCTACAAAGCAAATCAATTGTACAGTGAAGCTATAAATCTGCACACAATGCATGATTTCACAGAGTAAACAAAAGTGATACTAAAGTCCCAGCCAATCCCATACAAAGCCACCGACATATAAGATCAGCAGAAAAGAAAAGTAATGCTGCTGATCCAATAGGAGCTTCAAAATAGAATAGTTGGGAGGAAATAGTAAATTTAAAACATATGAAAAGGGAAGAGTGAGCTTAGATGGGCAAAATGGCTTGTTTTTTCCTTATGAGATATCCCACCAAAATATACAGAAGGATGAATAGCCTGATAAACAGGATAATTACTTCACCACTTTGGGCCAACTAGCTTGAATTCTACGTACATATAAAGAGATACAAGTAAAATGAAAAGGTAGCCAAAATTGGGTGTGGTTTAATCTACCTCAGGATTAAAGGGGCCTTGAGAAAAAATATGAAGCCTAAATATTTTTGGACCCTCTTTCTCACTCCATTGTGAATCAGATGTGAAATAAATAATGCTATATAATGTGATTATCTTCAGAAAAATTGTGCAAAGAAAATTAGCACTTATTCATTCTTTACTCATTATACAAACTAGTACCTGGTTGCAAACATTTTCAATTCTGTTAAGTATAAGATAAAATAAACTTATTTTTGTTTTTATTATCAAAATAAAATCTCAGTCAAGACTTTTTTTCTTTTTTTTTTAAATTGAAGGATAATTGCTTTACAAAATTTTGTTGTTTTCTGTCATATCTCAATATAAATCAACCATAGGTATACATATATCCCTTCCCTTTTAAAACTCCCTCCCATCTCCCTCCCCATCCCACCACTCTAGGTTGATACAGAGCTCCTGTTTGAGTTTCCTGAGCCATACAGCACATTCCCGTTGGCTATCTACTTTACATACGCTAATGTAAGTTTCCATGTTACTCTTTCCATACATCTCACCCTTTCCTCCCCTCTCCCCATGTTATAAGTCTATTCTCTATGTCTGTTTCTCCATTGCTGCCCTGTAAATAAATTCCTCAGTGCCATTTTTCTAGATTCCATATATGTGTGTTAGAATACAATTTTTATCTTTCTCTTTATGACTCACTTCACTCTGTATAATAAGTTCTACGTTCATCCACCTCATCAGAACTAACTCAAATGCATTCATTGTTATGGCTGAGTAACATTCCATTGGGTATATGTACCACAACTTCTTTATTCATTCATCTGTCGATGGGCATCTAGCTTGCTTCCATGTTCTAGCTATTGAAAATAGTGCTGCAGTGAACCATGGGATACACGCGTCTTTTTCAACCCTGGTTTCCTCAGGGTATATGCCTAGGAGTGGGATTGCTGGGTCATATGGTGGTTTTATTCCTAGCTTTTTAAGGAATCTCCATACCCTCTTCCATAGTGGCTGTATCAATTTACATTCCCATCAACAGTGCAAGAGCCTTTCCTTTTCTCCACATCCTTTCCAGCATTTATTGTTTGTAGACTTTTTGATAAGGGCCATTCTGACTGGTGTGAGGTGATATCTCATGGTGGTTTTGATTTGCATTTCTCTAATAATGAGCGATGTTGAGCATCTTTTCATGTGTTTGTAGCCATCTGTATGTCTCCTTTGGAGAAATGTCTGTTTAGGTCTTTTTTCCCCCACTGTTTGATTGAGTTTGTTTTCCTGGTATTGAGTTGTATGAACTGTTTGTATATTTTGGAAATTAATCCTTTGTCAGTTGTTTCATTTGCTACTGTTTTCTCCCTTTCCAAGTGTTGTCTTCTCAACTTGCTTATAGTTTCCTTTGCTGAGCAAATGCTAATCAGGTCCCACTTGCTTACTTTTGTTTTTATTTCCTAGGAGGTGGGTCAGAGAGGATCTTGCTTTCATTTATGTCATCAAGTGTTCTATGTTTTCCTCTAAGAGTTTTCTAGTTTTTGGTCTTATATTTAGGTCTTTAATCCATTTTGATTTTATCTTTGTGTATGGTGTCAGGAACTGTTCTAATTTCATTCTTTTACATGTAGCTGTCCAGTTTTCCCAGCACCATTTATTGAAGAGCCTGTCTTTGACCTATTGTATATTCTTGCCTCCTCTGTCAAAAATAAGGTACCCATAGGTGCATGGATTTATTTCTGGGCTTTCTATCTTGTTCCATTGGGCTATATTTCTGTTTTTGTGCCAGTACCATACTGTCTTGATGACTGTAGCTTTGTAGTATAATCTGAAGTCAGGAAGGTTGATTCCTCTAGCTCCATTCTTCTTTCTTAAGACTGCTTTGGCTATTCGGGGGTCTTTGTGTTTCCATATGAATTGTCAAATTTTTTTCCTAGTTCTGTGAAAAATGCCATTGGTAATTTGATAGGGATCACATTGAATCTATAGATTGCATTTGGTAGTATAGTCATTTTCACAATACTGATTCTTCCTACCCAGGAACATGGAATATCTCTCCATCTGTTTATATCATCTTTGATTTCTTTCATCAGTGTCTTATAATTTTCTCTGTACAATTCTTTTGTCTCCTTAGGTAAGTTTATTCCTAGATATTTAATTCTTTTTGTTGCAGTGATGAATGGGATTGATTCCTTAATTGCTCTTTCTGATTTCTCATTGTTAGTATATAGAAATGAAAGTGATTTCTGTGTATTGATTTTGTATCCTGAAACTTTGCTAAATTCACTGATTAACTCTAGTAATTTTCTGATACTATCTTTAGGGTTCTCTATGTACAGTATCATGTCATCTGCAAAGAGTGAGAGCTTTACTTCTTCTTTTCTGATATGGATTCCTTTTATTTCTTTTTCTTCTCTGATTGCTGTAGCTAGGACCTCTGGAACTATGTTGAATAATAGTGATGAAAGTGGACAGCCTTGTCTTGTTCCTGATCTTATGGGGAATGCTTTCAGTTTTTCACCATTAATAATAATGTTTGCTGTAGGCTTATCATATATGGCCTTTACTGTGTTGAGGTAGGTTCCTTCTATGCCCATTTTTTTTTAAGAGTTCTAATCATAAATGGGTGCTGAATTTTGTCAAAGGCTTTTTCTGCATCTATTGAGATTTCACTTTTCGCTTTCATGCACTGGAGAAGGAAATGGCAACCCGCTCCAGTGTTCTTGCCTGGAGAATCCCAGGGACAGGGGAGCCTGGTGGGCTGCCATCTATGGGGTCACACAGAGTCAGACACAATGGAAGCGACTTAGCAGCAGCAGCAGCAGCATTGAGATTACCATGTGGTTTTTATCTTTCAATTTGTTAATATGGTATATCACATTCATTGATCCGTGTATATTGAAGAATCCTTGCATTCCTGAAATAAACCCAACTTGATCATGGTGTATGAGCTTTTTGATGTGTTGCTGAATTCTATTTGCTTAAATTTTGTTGAGGATTTTTGCATCTATGTTCATCTCAGTCAAGACTTTTTTGAGGGTTTTACAGTCTTCTTTTTTTCTGGCATGCCGTGTAGCTTTCAGGATCTTAGATCCCCAAACAGCGATTGAACCCAGGTCCACAGCAGTGAAAGTGCAGAGTCCTAACCACTGGACTGTCAAGGAATTCCCTAGGATTTTTCAGTCTTTATGACACTTTGGTTCCCATTTCATATGGATTCACTTTTTAATATATCTTTTTACTTTTTATTATGAAAAGTCAGATATTCAAAAAACTAGAATAACTCTCTTACACTCATTACCTAGATTTCAAAACTGTCAAGATCTTGCCACATTCACACCAAATACTTTCTTGACGTTCTAGAAAGAAGTCTTCCAGAAGGTAGTTTCAGTCTCATCAGGGTTGCGTGTTCTACCAGGTCATGGCAGATGCTGCCCATTGTAGGAATGTCTCACTGCTTGCTACAGGCGCTGTTTCTCTTCTTCCTTTCTCCCCTGCATTTCCTATAACCCAGTCACATGATCTTCATTGCAAGTGCTCAGCAGCTGCGTGTGACTCCTGTACCGTCACAGGCCACTGTACAGAACATTTGCAGCTAAGGGTTCTATCAGACAGTGCTGCTCAAAAAGCGTATTTTGCTTTAAGTAAACACGTTTGGCAGAAGACCATAGCCAATGGCATATTATGTTATTCAGAAAAATGATTTGACCTTAATTGGTCATTCTTGGCACAGGGTACCAATTATGTCCAGATAGTGAGGCTTGCTTAGATTATAAAATGCCAACCAAAGTGCACAAATTATACATACATGGGACACAATTAGTAAAGCACTGTCTACTGATAGGCCAATTGCAATCCTACTGAAGCCACAAGGATCCATCTCTTTGGCTCTCACTTCAGACTCGCAAATCACTCAGCCACCATCGGATGCTGCATAACTCGATATCTAGTCCACGCCAAGGAGAAAATGAGCAGTCTGCAAACTGGAGCCTCCTGCCACAGGGAAGCAAAGGGAGGTTTGAAAACAGGAAGGAAATGATCAATCCTGGGTCTTGGAAGTCCTTGGCTGAGCTGGAACAGATACAGCAAGTAAAGCCCCAGTTCAGTTCAGTCGCTCAGTCGTGTCCGACTCTTTGCGACCCCATGAATCACAGCACGCAAGGCCTCCCTGGCCATCACCAACTTTCGGAGTTCACTCAGACTCACATCCATCGAGTCAGTGATGCCATCCAGCCATCTCATCCTCTGTCGTTCCCTTCTCCTCCTGCCCCCAACCCCTCCCAGCATCAGAGTCTTTTCCAATGAGTCAACTCTTCGCATGAGGTGGCCAAAGTACTGGAGTTTCAGCTTTAGCATCATTCCTTCCAAAGAAATCCCAGGGCTGATCTCCTTCAGAATGGACTGGTTGGATCTCCTTGCAGTCCAAGGGACTCTCAAGAGTCTACACCACAGTTCAGAAGCATCAATTCTTCGGCATTCAGCCTTCTTGGCACAAGGAAATGTCCTAGCAAGTGACTACAAACCAGGCAAGAATCCACTCAGGCAGGGGCACTGGGCAAAGAAATGCAGGGCCTGATGTGAGAGATGGAGTCTAAGAAATGTGATGAGAATCCTCCAAAAGATTTTTTTTAAGTGAGAGTGACTGCAATGGGCACAGGATGGATCAGGCTCAGGAAAAGGGAGCAGACGCGTGAAACCCACAGGAAATAAGTCGGAGAAGGGAGAAAAAGGTCTAGGCCTAACCACAAAAAAGGCATTTGTTAAAAATGTTGGGGTGCATTTCTGGGCATATATTCAGAACAGACAAAAATTCTAATTTGAAAAGACACATGAACCAAGTCACAGAAACAACTTAAGTGTCCATCAACAGATGAATGAATAAAGATGTAGTATGCATGTGTATGTGAACATGTACGAGCTTTGTGTTTAGTCACTCAGCTGTGTCCGACTATTTGTAACCCCGTGGACTGCAGCACGCCAGGCTTCCCTGTTCATCTCCAAGTCCTGGAGACTGCTCAAACTCATGTCCAGCGTGTCGGTGATGTCATCTGACCATCTCATCCTCTGTTGTCCCCTTCTCTTCCTGCCTTCAATCTTTCCCAGCATCAGGATCTTTTCCCATGAGTCAGTTCTTCCCATTAGGTGGCCAAAGCATTGGAGCTTCAGCTTCAGCATCAGTCCTTCCAATGAATATTCAGTGATTTCCTTTAGGATTGACTGGTTTCATCTCCTTGCTATCCAAGGGGCTCTCAAGAATCTTCTCCAACACCACAGTTCAAAAGCATCAATTCTTTGGTGTTCAGCTTTCTTTATGGTCCAAATCCCAAATCCATGCTTGACTACTGGAAAAACCATAGCTTTGACTAGACAGACTTCTGTCAGCCATGTCTCTTCTTTTTAATATGCTGGCTAGGTTGGTCATAACTTTTCTTCCAAGGAACAAGTGTCTTTTAANAAATCCATGCTTGACTACTGGAAAAACCATAGCTTTGACTAGACAGACTTCTGTCAGCCATGTCTCTTCTTTTTAATATGCTGGCTAGGTTGGTCATAACTTTTCTTCCAAGGAACAAGTGTCTTTTAATTTTATGGCTGCGCTCACCATCTGCAGTGATTTTGGAGCCCAAGAAAACAGTCTCTCACTGTTTCCATTATTTCCTCAACTATTTGCCATGACGTGATGGAACCAGATGTCATGATCTTAGTTTTCTAAATGTTGAGTTTTAAGCCAACTTTTTCACTCTCCCTTTTCACTTTCATCAAGAGGCTCTTCAGTTCTTCACTTTCTGCCATAAAGGTGGTGTCATCCTCATATCTGAGGTTATTTATATTTCTCCTGGCAGTCTTGATTCCAATTTATGCTTCATCCAGCCTGGCATTGNCAAAAAATTTAATTCAGGGTAGACTTTTTAGCAAAATTTTTTCATCTTTACACATTTTTACATATTAAATGACCTTTCCTCTTAGCTCAGTGGTAAAGAATTCGCCTGCCAATGCAAGAGACGGGCCTTGGATCCCTGGGTTTGGAAGATGCCCTGGAGAAGAAAATGGAGGTCCACTCCAGTATTCTTGCCTGGAGAATCCTGTGAAAAGAGGGGATGGAGGACTGAAATCTGACCTAACAAAATGAAAATCTAATGAAAGATTGCTAACTCCAGTGGTTATTAAGTGTAAATACAATTAATACAAAGAAACTTCATAGCACATTATATTTTATAATTATAATAGTAATAAAAGATTTTAAAAAAACCTTGAATGATCGAACTTTTATTAATTGAACCAGTTTTTAGTGCTTGCATTTTATTCTAACAGTTTTACCTTACAAAAGAACTGTGAAACTAACAGTCCACTAATCGTNTAAAAAAACCTTGAATGATCGAACTTTTATTAATTGAACCAGTTTTTAGTGCTTGCATTTTATTCTAACAGTTTTACCTTACAAAAGAACTGTGAAACTAACAGTCCACTAATCGTGTACGAAAGACAGGGAACGAGAATTTGAGCCCTGTACCAAGGAATGAACGCTTCTCTGAATGCTCCGGGTGGCACTCAGACAAAACACCCACCCCAAGCAAGCCCGGAAGCTGCTACTTCCCGCGAGCAGAGAAGTCAAAATGGCGCCCGCGAGTTCTGGGGGCGTGGCCTCGAGCTGGACTCCTCCAATAGGAACCAGGGGGTAGATCACTTTCCCAGCAAGCTGGAAAGCTTAGGGCAAGGCTTTCTGGAGTATGCATCGTTCCATTGGTCGAAAATGGAATAAGGGCGTGGGAGACACCAATCGCAGTGAGTGCTGATAGGGCCGTCGCCGTAGCAACGCGCGGAGCTACCTGGGAGAAGCCTTCGGAGACTGACCCACGGCCTCAGCCGCCGGGTGAGCCTGTGACCTTCCGGGGTTAGGGGCCGGTTGGCTGAGAATTCCAGTTAATCCGCACGTGAGCAGACCAGCCGACAGGTCTAGCCTCACCCGGGACTACATTCAGTGCACTAACGAAGCTGTCCCTGCTTCCACTCTACAGCTTCCAAGTGCCAGATGATGGAGGAGCGTGTCAACCTGATGCACATGATGAAACTCAGCATCAAGGTCTTGCTCCAGTCTGCCCTGAGCCTGGGCCGCAGCCTGGATGCAGATCATGCCCCCCTGCAGCAGTTCTTTGTAGTGCTGGAGCACTGCCTCAAACATGGGTTGAGAGGTGAGCCGCGGAGATGGGGCGGGGGGCTTCCGGGGCGGAAAAATTCAGGCTAACTTCGCTCAGCATCTTCAATGCCAAACATTGTTCTGGGTGCTGGGATAACAGCTGTGCACAAAACAAACAAGATCCCTGCCCACAGGACATGACATTCTAGAGCGGCGCGGTCCAATAGAAATGCCATGCAAGCCACATGTGCAATTTCTGATATCCTAGTAGCCACGTTTTTAAAAAGCATAAAGAAACGCATGAAGTTTTAGTAATTTATATTTTTGAACCCAATATAGCCAAAATAGTATCATTTTGACATATATAGTCAGTATAAACCTTATTAGTGAGATATTTTAGATTCTTTTTTTAAAGTGAGGCTTAAAGATCCATCGTGTATTTTACACTTACAGCACATCTCAATTGCACTGGCTACATTTCACTACTACTTGTGGCTAGTGGCTACCTTGGACAGCACAGTTCTAGAGAGGAGATAAGACAACAAATTCAGAAGCAAAATAGTTGCAAAATGCTGCTAATTCAGGGATGCAAGATTGGTTAAAAGACAGAATCAGGGGAAAATCCTTCCATTTAGGGTAAAGAGGGAAGGTCTTTCTGGGGAGTGAAATGTGAGCTAAGAGCTAAAGGAGAGAAGGAGTCAACTATGTGAAGGTTTGGGGCAAGAGCCTTTCTAGAAAAACGAAACAGGTGCAGAGGTCTTGAGTGGGACCAACCTTGGTTTGAGGAAGACACCAGGTAAGTGAGGCATGCCAAGCAGGAGGAGAGGAGGTCAGGGTAGTTGGGATGGGCCGGATCACGTCGGCCTTTAAAGGTCAAGTTAGGAGTTGTATTTTATTTCATGAGTATTTGGAGGATTTTCAGCCGTGGAATAATAAGATTTAACCTACATTAAAAAAAAAAAAACTTTCACCTATGTGGAGAACAGATTAGAAAGGTGGGGTGGTAACAATATTATGAGCAAGGAAACCCCTTAGGAGGTTATTGCAGCAGTTCAGATGAGGGATGGTGATGATGATTTGACAAAGTCAATCAAGAATTGACTTTGGCATCAGGTAAGAGGGAGAAATGGCAAGGATTTCATAGATGATTATTTGAACACTTGTTTTATTTTGTGGGCAGTAAATACTTGAGGGAGCATAATGGGTATGACAGAGAAACACTGTCATCAGAAACAGGGAGAGCTCATTTGGTACTTGGCTTCTCCCAGTTCCCAAGACTGAATCAGAAGGAGTAAGCAGTGCAGCTCCGTAGCTTTCATTTGGCTTTTGGGAGAGAGACTGAGGGCCCCTGAAGAAGTTTTGCAAACTGTTCTTATGAATAATACTTCTGTTTTCCCTTTTAGTTAAGAAGAGTTTTATTGGCCAAAATAAATCTTTCTTTGGTCCTTTGGAGCTGGTGGAGAAACTATGTCCAGAAGCATCAGATATAGCCACTAGTGTCAGAAATCTACCAGAATTAAAGTGAGTGAGAAGTAGTTACATCAATTTGATGTTTTTTTTAAAAAAAACAAACAAACTCCCTTGTATTTATCCATTTCTCAATTCCTTGCTAATAAAGCATCTTCTAATTTAGAACAAACTATAGCACAAGCCACGCTTTACTTAGACTTTAGTCTCGGCTCTGCTGCTCAATCTCCACATAAACTTGAGCAAAATTTGCCCCATTCTGAGCCTCAGTTTCCTTTTCTTTAAAATGAGGACTATGATTCCTGCTTGTCATACAAGGTTCTGTAATGAAAAAAGTATTGTCACTGCAAGAGCAGTTCCAGGAGGAGAAGGAGATCTTGGGGTCGATACAAGAGCCCCCTGCAGAGTCTTCCACAAGAAACCTAACTGTCCAGGCTCTCTTTGACCTTCTCCTGCAGAGCCAGCCCATTCCATTTTAGGGTAATTACATTAGCCCCATGACTGACTAAGGCCCTGCCAAGTGCCAGGCATTGTGCTAAGGACAATGCCTTAGCATTGTTTCATTATTTCATCCTCCACAAATCCTTAGGAGCTAAACTATTGATGTTCCCATCTGCAAGTGCAGAAACTGAGACTCAGAGTGGTTAAGTAACTTGCCTAAGGTCCTTTGGCAACTGAGTGGTGGAACCAGGAAGAGAACACAGGTTTCCTGGCCTCTGAAACCCTCTGCATCTTGCTAAACTCATTTGCTGCTGAGGATTTAAGCCTTCTGTCTCTGACCTGGGTTCAGCCCTGTGGGCCTGTGCCACCTAAGGTGAAAGCCTGTAGCAGGTGACAAACCTTCATATATTTATTTGGTGACACCACCCCACCCCACCACCCCCACCAGCCATGATCTTCCTGGGCCTCCCTGGTGGCTCAGATGGTAAAGAACCTGCCTGCGATGCAGGAGATGCGGGTTCGATCCCTGGGTGGGAAGATTCCCCTGGAGAAGGAAATAGATACCAACTCAGTATTCTTGCCTGGAAAATTGCATGGGTAGACTGCAGTCCATGGGGTCGCAAAGAGTTGGACATGATTGTGCAACTCATCCTTTCACTTTTCACTTTCACGAGCCTCCCCCATCTGCCTTGTTTCTTCAATTGTCCTGTGTGTGGTCCTACTGTCCATCCCTTCCAGCTAGCTCACTCCCTCTAGAGACCCTGTCCTTGGGTAGTCTGATTGGATGGAGCAGGGTTCTGCCTTCTCCTGCACCCTGGCTTCTATTTCGACTTAGGTACAGGGGCATTTCTGAAGTCTTGTCATGCTAACAAAGAGCTTCTTTTCAGCTGAACTCACTGCTGCTGTTTCCTTATTAACACTGTGGATGCTAAACAAGTAACTAGTTTTAAGTATCAAAATCCTCCCTTTGTCTGCCAAAAAGGAAATACAGAGTAGCTCCCTCTTCTTGATGCCTCTGGAGTAGTAGCCTTTTGAGAGCCCTGTGAGAAAAGACTACTGGCTTTGCTCCATAAAGAGCTGCGGTGTTTTTACTGTTTCATTAAATAGAAGCAAAAGTTCTAAAATTTCTACAGTATTTTGGAAGTTATGATTAGTATTTTTTGGAGAGTAGAGACTGTTTGCTCTGAGGTAGTTTGACACTTGCAGGACAGACTTTGAGTCCTGAGAGGCCTCTCTCTGGAGTTTAATTTCCTTGTCTAATTGAGATAAAAATGTCTTTTACAGTGTGGCCCAGTACCCAGAACTTTCCATTGTTTTCATATCATGGTTCATTATTAAACATACTGTTATACAACGAATACGATTTCACATATTGGCATTTAAACCCAGACAACAGACAAGGTTCTCTCCTTTTTTGGAAATTAAAAAGTCTTTTTTCTTATATAATTTTTAATTAGGAAATAAGAACAAGCAAAAAAGATGCTTCTATTAGCTTACTACTCAGAAAAAACAAAACTACAATTAATATCTTGGTCAATATCCTTGTAGATCCTTTGAGTGCAAAGTCAGACAGACAAGGAAGATTCTATTTTAATTCGCCTTTGCCTCCCCCAGTGGCATCACTATTGCACTCCTCATGGAAGACAGTTTGGCACCAACCACGGAAACCACCAGTGCATCTCCCTTTTGACCCAGTAATTCTACCTCTAGGGGTTTTATCTCATAGACCTAACATGTAAAAATGACACACGTACAGAAATATCTGTAGCAGCATTATTTGTAACAGCAGAAGATTAGAAATGGCCTAGATTTAAAGCTAGGTAAATAAGTCATGGCACAGTCCAGTAGTGAAACACCTTAAAGGTATGAAAACATGAACAGGAAATTCCCTGTGTACAGAAAGAATGGCAAAATGACAGATATTCAGTAAATGGCAGATGTAGCATACTAATATTTTTGGAAGAAGAGAAGAAAAATAAGAACGTTTCTTTCCAGTGCAGAAAAATGTTTGGGAAGTGAACCTGAACCAGGAGCAGTATATTAATGAACAGAGAAGGAGAACTGGGGAAAACACCAAGTATTAACCTGTACATACTATAGCTTTTCCCCCATTTAATAGTAGACTTTAAACCTTTTTCCATATTAAATATTCATCCACAACTTTGTTTTTGAAGTAAGCACATAGCATTCTGTTGTTCAGCCCCTCCCACTCTGGGCTTTGTGGTTGTCTTCAAATCCTCATTGTCCAAACTGCAGTGCTGACCAAACCCAACACACATCTTTGTGTACATCCTCAGTTACTTCCTTATGTTGCTAGATGCAGAACTTTGATAACCTGCTGGCATTAAATTGCCTGCTGGAAGAATTGTGCCAGTTTGTACTCCCACCAAGCAGGACATGTCAGTGTGCATTTTTCCTATTTCTTTTCTTCTTTTACTCTAACTTCACATCATTTATTGAAATGTGGGGGGAATCCAAAGCCTTTTATATTAAATTGGGTGCCTTCTAGCCCTTTGAGGCAGATATTGATTACAGCAGTACCTCTAATACTCTCTTGGACATTACAAATGCAGTCACTCTGCTTAGAACAGTATCTTTTTTTCCTTAAATAGTGCTAGGTCTATATTTGGGAGGCTTTTTTCTTCTTTTAAAACAGATCTTATCAAATTGCACCTTTGAGACTGGTTGCACAACCACGTGAATGTGCCTAACAGTACTAAACAGTACACTTAAAAATGGATGAGGTGGTAAACTTCATATTATGTGTATTTTACTGTGTCCAAAATAAACGATGTAATAAATTTCAAGCTAATGCCTTAGAAATCTTGTGAGTTCGGTACTTTAATAACTGTATTCTATATTCATCTTTTGAAAGAATGTTTATCCATGATACATTCTAACCTGGTATTTCCTGGCTTCCTGTGAAATTTATGAATACATGCAAAGTTTTATCTAATTGTATTTGTTCCAGAAATCAGACGTTTCTGGCTTAAATATTTTGCTGGTTTTGTTGTGTGGGTGTTTTGGGTTTTTTTTTGAGAGGGAGGGAGGGAAATATATGCCTATGATATAGACTTCAAATAGTCCTGAAAAAAAAATGCAGTGAGCCATGATATAGACTTCAAATAGTCCTGAAAAAAAATGCAGTGAGCCATTTCCTCAGCCTTCCCAGAGTGTTCCTGCAACTCCCAGGGCAGCTTTGCATTCACAAGCATACGTGTGGGGGGTGTGTGTGTGTGTGTGTGTGTTTGTGTGTGTGAATATATTTCCCCTTGGCTAAGTTGGCTTTTTTTCCCTTTGTTTTTGTTGTTGTAATGCTTTAATAGTCTGACCCTCTGTTTGAATTACAGGACGGCTATGGGAAGGGGCAGAGCTTGGCTTTATCTTGCACTCATGCAGAAGAAACTGGCAGATTATCTGAAAGTGCTTGTAGACAATAAAAATCTCTTGAGGTATTTCATCATCTATCTTCGCTTAGTTTTTGCTTCGTAATTAGGACATAGTTTTGTACATCATTAGGAATTAGAATAAGAATGTATTGACTTGGCCAAATGGTTCGTTCATGTTTCTCTGTAAGATGTTAATGCAAAAACCTGAACAAGCCTGTACAGTTTTTATTCTGATGATTATGAAGTGTAATTATTCTGTGGCTTACTTTTAAAATAGCAGAATTTTATTTTTTGAGCACTGATGTCTGAAATCTTTATGAATGAAGATTCATGTTTTCATTTTGAAGATAATTCTTCAAAAATACCTAAGATCAGGTAACTGACAGCATACTCCATTAAGTTTCAATAAAATAGTATTTGATTGGGTGATAATAGGAGGAAAATGACTTGAGCACTGGGCAATTTTAAATTATAAAACCCTGCTTTTTATAAGAGAACATACCTAGATTACCTAGTTTAGGATTCCATATTCAGTTTGTAAACTTTTATATCTCTTGGCATCTGTAAAGACGAACTATCTCTTAAACTTATGACTGGGTTCATTTTTTATATTTATAACTTTATAGCCAAAAGAAATCATTATAAGAGGAATTTTCTCTATGATATGAGAATTTATGAGGAAAAAAATCTTTATAGATGTAATGCTCTTATCTAACTGAAATAAAAATATGTTTTACGGTATGGCCTATCATCCAAAATTTTCAATTGTTTTCAAGTCATGGCTTATTACTGAACAAATGTTTTCATGATAAATACTGATTTCAAATAATTTACATACCTTGTACTCTTCTCCGACCATTATACTGAATAACTTGGAGGTACGAATTTTGTTCTAAACAACTAGTTCTGGGACTGCCCTCCTGGTCCAGTGGTGAAGACTACACATTTCCACTGTAGAGGGCACAGCTTCCACCCCTGGCCTGGGAACTAAGATCCCACATGGCTCACTACCAAAAATAACACAATAATAAATAAATAAATAAATACTTCTGAGGATAGCAAGTTCTTATGCACTCACACACACGCTGGTATATTAGCTAATCACCGGTGACCAGAGCAGTGATGGATCGAGCCTCACTACATGTGGCCAGGGGGACTGGAAGGAAAGGGAGTCAAAGCAGGCAGTGTTCCCCGGGATGCGGGAGAGAGGGAAGAGTATTGTTCCAGGTTGAGGTGGGAGTGGGGGGGTTGGAGATTGCAGGATTGCACTTCCTGTTGACATGAATGTGAGTGTAGAAGTAGTTCACATAGGAAGACAAAAGAAGCGGCCAGGTGGCCTAATGAGAAGAGCTGGGGTCCAGGGTCCAACCAGAGAAGTTAACCTTCGACCAGAGGTGGGAGGGGTCCACTCTAAGCCCCAGAAAGAAAGGAGAGGCCAGTAAAAGGCAGAAGGGCATGCACACAAGGCAGCCTCTGGCTCCTGGTGAAACTGGCAGCCAGGCCACACACTAAGAGGTGAAAAGTCAGGATAGGTCCAGTAGAAGGGTGGTGAAGGTGTTCCTGTGTTATCCATCTCTTTCAGTGAGTTCTATGAGCCTGAGGCATTAATGATGGAGGAAGAAGGGACAGTGATTGTTGGTCTGCTGGTGGGACTCAATGTGCTTGATGCCAACCTCTGCTTAAAAGGAGAAGACTTGGATTCTCAGGTAAGATGGGAATTTTGACTCTAGATCAAATGGCTTATTTGGGCCAGGGATTTTACATTGGATTTGCAGACAAGTGCAAGAAGGGGCAGATGGCAGGGGGTATCTGGCAAAGGGCTGTGCAGGGTGCTGTGCTGGACCCAAGCTGGAACAGCTGGCAAGTCTCAGGGAAGAGTGAAAAGTAGCTCGGGCAAAGGCGCAAAGGCACACACGGAGAGCAGGGCCTGTCTGGGAACAGGACATGGTTCCCCATGGATAGGACACAGCCGGCTCAGTGAGTGAGGGGGAGGCAGAGGCCGGCCCAGGTGTTACGTCATCAGCACCATATTAGAGGCTTCAGCTTTTATCCCTGGAACTTCGGGAACCACTGGAGGTTTTTAGGCAGTACACTGAAATGGTCAGGCCTGACACTGAGAAAATTGAAGCTAGCAACCATCCGGGTCATGAGTTAGAAGCAGCCAAGAATGGGGAATGGAGAAACATGGACCAGGTAAGTCAGGAAGTCTGGGGCAGACAAGTCTGCATGAGGAGTGGGAAAACAGACTCAGGAGAGATTTGGAAAGTTAGATGGTAAATCGGAGCAGGAATTTTCAGGCTGTGAGGTGCAGTGTGCCCCTTGCTGGAGACAGCCTTGTGATGGGCTTTTCTTCCTGCACGGGAGCCAGTAGCCAGGGCTGAGGCCTACGCTCGAGGTGCTGGAGGCTGTAAATCCAGACACTCTGCCCCATTGTAACCTCCACCCCACTTCAAGGCTTCAGGAACTGTGGCTGGGCTGCCGCCCCGCCTTCTTCCCACTACATGTTTGGACATGAATCTAAAGCTGCCCTAATCCCTCCATGACCAGATCAGCTTCTTTTTTCCCCAGTAGTTTTCTTGTTTTGGCCTGTTGAATATTTTTCCAAAAATATAAAGAAGTTTTTTTGAAAAGAAAAAGTATCACATATTGTCTCGTTTCATAGAAACAGGGGATTCAGTGTTAAATTTTGGGATATATCCTTCCAGCACATGAATAAAAGGTGTGAGTGTGTGTGTATCTTTATATCTCAGAGACAGATGTTTGGAGCTTTCTTTTTCCAAAAACCAAAATGTGATTATTCCAAGGACACCATTTTGCAATTTCTTTATTTAACAATGTGTTCCACATAGCTCTTGATGTCAAGAGATATAAACCATTTTAAATGACCATGTGAGTCATCCATTTTATGAATATACCATAATTTATTTAACCAATACTTTTTTAAAATTGAAAGATAATTGGTTTACAGTGTTGTGTTGTTTTCTGCCATACAACAACACAAATCAGTCATAGTTTTATATATATATCCATATAATTATATATATAATATATATCCCCTTCTTCTTGATTCTCCCTCCCTAACCAATACTTATTAACGTAAGTCATTTTCATGTTATAATGACAGTGTTAAGAATATCCTTATACTTGTGTTTAAGTCTTGTCAGTTTATTTTCTCAGGATAAGTTTTGAGATTGCTGCGTCAGACTGTACAAGTTCTGCATGAGTGTTGTGAAAGCATGTGAGCGTTCTTGGTCTTTTTCAATCAGACAGAAAAAACTCTTCATCTCAAATTAGTGTTTTGAAACTAGGATGATGGAGTTTTTTTTGTTTTTTTTTTTCATGTTCTATTATAAATATTATACAAGGTTTTTTTCATTTTGTATTACAAACATCAAACAAGCCATCGGTGGGTCACCTGTTCATATCCTTTGCCCATTTTGTTTAATATTCCATCTCTTTCCACTCCTTTATTATAGATAAGGATATTTACCATTTGTCAGAATATTTGTTATAAAAATTTTTTTCTGCTCTCTCGGGGTTTGTTTTCCCTATAAGTACAATAGTAAACCAGTTCTTTCAGTATCATGTATCAATTATCATTATTTTGCCTACTAATTTGAAATTCCACCCTTATCATGTGTTGAAATATCCATTATATTCAGAGGCTTATTTGTAGACTCTCTGTTTAGTCTCTGGATCTTTTTATTTCTATGCTAGTAACATAGTCTTTTAACTTCCAAAGCCATATAGCATGTTTTATGCTCTGGCAGTTCACCTCCTACGTGCTTTGTTATGCCACATTTTCAGATTTAGTTGAGGCTGTCCATTTTTTGTTCTGCCAGATGACCTTGAACATCATTTATTTTGTCGGATTCCAAAATAAAAATTTGTCGGGGGTTTTTATTAAATAATAGATGTGATTGAGCCCTGGCTTATTCTTATTGTCAACGTAATGCCTCTTGCATGTCGCTGTGAAGCATGAGTATTTGCTGCTCCTGTCTGAGAGACCTTCTTTCTCATGTTTAGAAAGTGCTGTTCTCTTCTAACTTTGCATTTTTATTTTAAAATGAATATTGCCATGTATCAGCTACAGGTGTACGTGTGTGCCGCCGTTCCAAACCCTATGACAAAAACCACCTCAGTATTGTGAAGGAATTAGCCTCCAATTAAAATAAAGAAACTAATTTTTTTTAATGAATATTGAATGCTCTCCAACACTTGGCATCTATTGAGATGTCATATCCATTTTTAGCCCATAATTATAATTGAATTAATTCTTGGGCTTCCTATTGTGATATTATTCCTGCATTCTTAAAATAAATCTTATTTGGTCATCGCACATATACTTTTAGTGTACTCCTAGACTTAATGTCTGTGGTTTATTTGGGATTTTTGTGTTTCTACTTACAAGTGACGCTTGTCTGAATCTTCCTTTTCTATACTGTCTTTATAACTTTTCAGTGTCAGGATTGTATAACCTCATAAAATAAGCTGGATAATATTCTTTTCATTCTTATTTTCTACAAAAGTTGGTTATAGCAAGAATTATTTTTCTTTAAATGTTTGTTAAAACTTGCTGGTATAACCATTTCCACTCTTTATGATCTGCATACTTTGACCACTTTTATTTTTTGCATAGCTTTGGTCACTTTATTGGTTTCCTAAGCAGCAGCAGCAGCAGCAAGCCTTATAAAAATCTTTAGTCATCTATATTTTTCCAGAAATCATTTATTTCACTCAGATCTCTGTTAGTTGCATGAGAGTATTTTCTTGCAGCTTTTAAAAATCTTACGTTTCCAAATTGTAATATTGTACGCGTGACAGAGTTTGTCTACCATGTTGAGCTCGAAACCCAGATCTTGCCCTTTACTCATCACTCCTGCTTTGGGAGAAGGACTTTATCTGTCTTCTAGTCCATTAATTTCTACTTTGGGTATTAATTCTTTCTCATTCTTTCTATAGTTTCCTTTTTTCCAGGCAAATGTATATTTTTTTTTTACTCTTTTTTGTATTATAGAAGTACATGCTTGTTGAAAAAAATTAAGCAATTATAGAAGCATGTAAAGTGAAAAGTGAAATTCAAGCTTCCCTTTTCTCCTCCCCCTTCAGTTCCACTTTTGTCCCCATAGGTAATGTAAAAACTCGAGGGACTACTTTTTCTATGCATTTATGTGTACATAGGTTTTTGTTTCTGACTAAATCTTCTCTGGCTTTCTATTGCAGTGTAACAAATTAACAGTCACACTAAAAATACCAGGCACTCATAGTTGGTTATTAGCTGGGCTCAGCAAGTTGATTGTGAAGCACACCTGTGATTATAGGCAGTTGGTGGCTAGGACTGAAGTGGCTGAAGGCACGTGCTGTCACTGCCCTCTGAGTTGAGAAGGTCAGTGAGCAGGACCTGCAGCAGCAGGGGTTTCCTGAGCATGTCTGTCTGCATCTGGTCTCTCCACATGGTCTCCAGCGTGGTGCCTCAAGGTAGCCAGACTTTTTCCATAGAAGCTCAGAACCTCAGAGGCATGTGCCCAAGGGAAAGAGCCAGGACGAAGTGTGTACTGCCTTTGTTAACCTAGCTGAAAAGTCACAGCCTCCTTCCTGCTGCTTTCTGCTCATTAAGACAGGTAGTAAGGCCACCCAGGTTCAAGGGTTGGGAATGGAGATTGGTGGGAGGCTCAACAGGGAAGTTGCAGAAGACGTCACATACAGCTTTGGCTTTTAACATAAGTGGGGTTGCTATACTATATATATACAAGTGGGGTTAATGCTGTACATAGTATTCTTTTTAAAATTTTATCCTGGAGCTTTCTTCATTTCATTACATTTTCATTCCCTGTGTTCTTTGTTATGGTTGCAAAGGGTTCTGCAGTATGGCTATAATGTGATTGATTTACGTATTTCTGTACTGATGGACCCAGTTATCCTGTATTTCAAAGGAATGGCTTCACTTTCACTGGAGTCAGTGGTGGCAGGCTAGGGCTCTCATTCACTGTGTCTCAAGTGCTTTATTTCTGGACAAAGCCCCTAACTTTGAGATGTTGAGGGATCTTGGACCTCCCTAGTTCCCTATAGCAGAGAATTTTCCCTGTAATACTGACTGGACTTTTTCATCCCAACTTGGGGAAAGAAGGAGTCAGAGTTAGCAGCTGAGGTCACCACTTTAAAGATCTAGGTCTCTCTTTTTTTTTTTTAATTACTTTGTACCCAAAGAACTTTGTTGATCTTTGTCAACAATTTGATTGTTAAATAAAGACAGAAAAACTAATCATTACTAAGTGATAAAACTTCAGAATATTCCCTTGCATTCTGATTTTTAGTAAGTTTTTCTTCTAGAAGATGATGGGGTTATTTTTCTTTCGGTTTGTTTGCTTGATTGCTACTTTAAGCTCATCCATCTAACTGACTGTTTAGGAAGGAGATAGGCATATAAACACCATGAATTTTAAAGATAGTAAGGTTTGTGGAAAGTGGGGAAATTATCTTTCATTTAAACTGGTGCATTTTCTTTCAATCAGGTTGGAGTGATCGATTTTTCTCTCTACATTAAAGATGTGCAGGATCTAGATGGCGGCAAAGAGTAAGTTCTGCATTGCATGCTGCTCTTCATGATTTTAATGAAATTCTAGCAAAGAATGCTACGTTTTTAAAAACTGAGGTGTAATTGACATATAACATTATATTATTTTCAAGTGTACAACATAATGGTCTGATATTTGTATATACTGTAAAGTGATCACCACAGTACATCTAGTGTACATCCATGACCTTAACATAGTTAGTTACAAAAGAATTTTTTTCTTGTGACAAGAGCTTTTTGGATCTACTGCCTTATCAACTTTCAAATATGCAGTTTTACTGTTAACTATAGTCACTGTGTGTGTGTAGTCGCTCAGTCGTGTCTGACTCTTTGCAACCCCATGGACTGTAGCCTACCAGGCTCCTCCCTCCATGGGATTCTCCAGGCAAGAGTACTGGAGTGGGTTGCCATTTCCTTCTCCAGGGGATCTTCCTGACCCAGGGATCGAACCCGGATCTCCAGCATTCCAGGCAGATGCTTTAACCTCTGAGCCACCAGGGAAGCCCTAGCTGTAGTCACTAGAACATATATAAAATGCTATTAACTATAGTCATCATGCTGCATGTTGCATCACTAAGCCTCCTTTTTATAACTTTATTTTATATTCACCTTCTCCCAACCTCTGGCAACCACCACCAGTCCCTGTATCTGTGAGCTTGGTTCTGTGTTTGTTTGTTTTAGCTTCCACATATAAGTAAGATCATAAGGTATTTGTCTTTCACTGCTTTACTTATTTCACTTAGCGTAATGCCCTCAAATCCACTCATGTTGTCAGAAATGGTAGGATTTTTTTTATGGATGAATAATATTTTATTATATAAATATACTACATTTTCTTCATTCATCTATTGATGGACACTTAGGTTGCTGCTCTAAAGGAGTGAAGTGAAAGTCGCTCAGTTGTGTCCGACTCCTTGCAACCCCATGGAAAATATAGTCCATGGAATTCTCCAGGCAAGAATACTGGAGTAGGTAGCCTATCCCTTCTCCAGTGGATCTTCCCAATCCGGGAATCAAATCGGGCTCTTCTGCACTGCAGGCAGATTCCTTATTTACCAACTGAGCTATCAGGAAGGTTGTTGCTGTTTCTTGGCTATTGTAAGTAATGCTGTCATGAGTATGGGGGTGCATATGTGTATTCATGTAAGTTTTCACTTTATTTGAGTAAAACCCAGAAGTGGAATTGCTGAATCATTTAGTGGTTCTATTTTTAACTTTTTGAGAAACTGCCATACTGTTTTCCATAGTGGCTGCACTCATTTACATTCCCACCAACACTGCGCAAGGGTTCTCTTTTCTGTTTCCTGGCCAACACTTACTATTTCTTGTCTTTTCAGTGATAATCATTCTAACAGGTATGAGGTGTTGCCATATTGCAGTTTTGTTTTGCATTTCCTGATGATTAGTGATGTTGAGCATCCTTTCATGTAACTGTTGACAAAGAATGCTACTTTTGCTTTTGCACTGTTTGAAATTTAGCTGTTTTTAATTACAGTGGTAATACGTTAACTGTTCTTGTTGTTTAAGGAATTAGGCTCTGAGGAAGAATAGAGAGTACAAGGGCAATTTCCCATCCACACTGTCCCCCCTCTCCATCTCAGTCCCACTCCCCGCCTCCTTCTTCAGAGGAAGCTGCTCATGCATGACTCCTTCCATCTTTTTTTTTTAATGCCTTGCAGATGTGTATTTGTTGGTAGCGTAATTTGCATTATGGATTGTTTGGACGTGAATGGAAAAGCACTATTGCATATTTAGGCTGCCACTAGACTTCCTCTTTGATCACAGTGTGTCTTGGATGTCTTTTCATGCCACATGTAACTCTACCGCATCTTGTTAACAAGAGCATTAAAAGATGTCACCCTGAGAAAAGAGACAGAAAAGAAAGAAAAGCAAACAATGTGTATAACATGCTAAAATCTATGTTATAGTAAAGAAGACATAACACTTGTATTTATATGTTGTACTTCCATATACATGGGTCACTTCTAGAGAGGCACATAGACCTGAGCACAGGTTGTGGGAGGGAGTTTCACTGTAAATCCTTGGGCTGTGTTTGAATACTCTACCAGAAACATCCACTACTTGTCCTTCACACATCTTCGTATTGAGGACTCTTCTGGTCTCAGTGTCCTGGCAGCGCACCTTACCAAGGAAGGCATGCTTTATGCCCGCAAAATACTAAGATTTGCTCACTTGGAATTAAAAATATATTCTTAATGTCGAAAAGAACTGGAGATGAGCTGATTATCCACCTTGAAGGGAATGCAGTCATCCTTTCATACCTGCAGACGTTGAACCCACAGATATAGAGGGTCAGCCGTGCTATGCCATGTGTATGAGAGACTTGAGCAGTTGCAGATTTTGGTATCCACAGAGGTTTTGGAACACGTCCCCTGTGGACACTTAGGGACATCTGTAGTTGAATGAATTGTGGAAAATCCAAAATATTCTACACTGTGGTATATTATACAGACATGAGAAAAAGCAAATTTTACCTAGTGTATAGTAGATTTAGAGGGATTTCCACAGGTATTATTGAGTGAGAAAAGTATAATACTAAGAAGTATATATATTCCATTTTTTTTTAACCCTCCAAATCTGTTTTATATTTTAATTGCATATACTATATATAAAAATATAGATCGATATTATGATTATATGCACAGAGGCTACTCAACAAGCTCTCAGTATGTGTCACCTGGGAAAGCTATGTGAGGGCAGAAAGGTTAAAAAAAATAATAAACTGTACTGACCAATAAATCCAGCACCTGTGGCATGAGTGTGGGTTGAATAATCTCATTTAAGTACATATGTATGTAAAGAAATTGTTGCGGGGCGGCTCACTTTAAAATGTTAAACTCTTTTTTTATATATATAAATATATATAAAGTTTTTTGTTGTTGTTTTGTTTTGTTTGTCACACTGCATGGATTTGAGGATCTTAGTTCCCTAAAAGGAACTGAACCCACCCCCTTGGTACTGAAAGCACAGAGCCCTAACCACTGGACCACCAAGAAACTCCCAATGTCTTTTTTTTTTTTTTTTTTTNCCCCATGGACTGTAGCCTACCAGGCTCCTCCCTCCATGGGATTCTCCAGGCAAGAGTACTGGAGTGGGTTGCCATTTCCTTCTCCAGGGGATCTTCCTGACCCAGGGATCGAACCCGGATCTCCAGCATTCCAGGCAGATGCTTTAACCTCTGAGCCACCAGGGAAGCCCTAGCTGTAGTCACTAGAACATATATAAAATGCTATTAACTATAGTCATCATGCTGCATGTTGCATCACTAAGCCTCCTTTTTATAACTTTATTTTATATTCACCTTCTCCCAACCTCTGGCAACCACCACCAGTCCCTGTATCTGTGAGCTTGGTTCTGTGTTTGTTTGTTTTAGCTTCCACATATAAGTAAGATCATAAGGTATTTGTCTTTCACTGCTTTACTTATTTCACTTAGCGTAATGCCCTCAAATCCACTCATGTTGTCAGAAATGGTAGGATTTTTTTTATGGATGAATAATATTTTATTATATAAATATACTACATTTTCTTCATTCATCTATTGATGGACACTTAGGTTGCTGCTCTAAAGGAGTGAAGTGAAAGTCGCTCAGTTGTGTCCGACTCCTTGCAACCCCATGGAAAATATAGTCCATGGAATTCTCCAGGCAAGAATACTGGAGTAGGTAGCCTATCCCTTCTCCAGTGGATCTTCCCAATCCGGGAATCAAATCGGGCTCTTCTGCACTGCAGGCAGATTCCTTATTTACCAACTGAGCTATCAGGAAGGTTGTTGCTGTTTCTTGGCTATTGTAAGTAATGCTGTCATGAGTATGGGGGTGCATATGTGTATTCATGTAAGTTTTCACTTTATTTGAGTAAAACCCAGAAGTGGAATTGCTGAATCATTTAGTGGTTCTATTTTTAACTTTTTGAGAAACTGCCATACTGTTTTCCATAGTGGCTGCACTCATTTACATTCCCACCAACACTGCGCAAGGGTTCTCTTTTCTGTTTCCTGGCCAACACTTACTATTTCTTGTCTTTTCAGTGATAATCATTCTAACAGGTATGAGGTGTTGCCATATTGCAGTTTTGTTTTGCATTTCCTGATGATTAGTGATGTTGAGCATCCTTTCATGTAACTGTTGACAAAGAATGCTACTTTTGCTTTTGCACTGTTTGAAATTTAGCTGTTTTTAATTACAGTGGTAATACGTTAACTGTTCTTGTTGTTTAAGGAATTAGGCTCTGAGGAAGAATAGAGAGTACAAGGGCAATTTCCCATCCACACTGTCCCCCCTCTCCATCTCAGTCCCACTCCCCGCCTCCTTCTTCAGAGGAAGCTGCTCATGCATGACTCCTTCCATCTTTTTTTTTTAATGCCTTGCAGATGTGTATTTGTTGGTAGCGTAATTTGCATTATGGATTGTTTGGACGTGAATGGAAAAGCACTATTGCATATTTAGGCTGCCACTAGACTTCCTCTTTGATCACAGTGTGTCTTGGATGTCTTTTCATGCCACATGTAACTCTACCGCATCTTGTTAACAAGAGCATTAAAAGATGTCACCCTGAGAAAAGAGACAGAAAAGAAAGAAAAGCAAACAATGTGTATAACATGCTAAAATCTATGTTATAGTAAAGAAGACATAACACTTGTATTTATATGTTGTACTTCCATATACATGGGTCACTTCTAGAGAGGCACATAGACCTGAGCACAGGTTGTGGGAGGGAGTTTCACTGTAAATCCTTGGGCTGTGTTTGAATACTCTACCAGAAACATCCACTACTTGTCCTTCACACATCTTCGTATTGAGGACTCTTCTGGTCTCAGTGTCCTGGCAGCGCACCTTACCAAGGAAGGCATGCTTTATGCCTGCAAAATACTAAGATTTGCTCACTTGGAATTAAAAATATATTCTTAATGTCGAAAAGAACTGGAGATGAGCTGATTATCCACCTTGAAGGGAATGCAGTCATCCTTTCATACCTGCAGACGTTGAACCCACAGATATAGAGGGTCAGCCGTGCTATGCCATGTGTATGAGAGACTTGAGCAGTTGCAGATTTTGGTATCCACAGAGGTTTTGGAACACGTCCCCTGTGGACACTTAGGGACATCTATAGTTGAATGAATTGTGGAAAATCCAAAATATTCTACACTGTGGTATATTATACAGACATGAGAAAAAGCAAATTTTACCTAGTGTATAGTAGATTTAGAGGGATTTCCACAGGTATTATTGAGTGAGAAAAGTATAATACTAAGAAGTATATATATTCCATTTTTTTTTAACCCTCCAAATCTGTTTTATATTTTAATTGCATATACTATATATAAAAATATAGATCAATATTATGATTATATGCACAGAGGCTACTCAACAAGCTCTCAGTATGTGTCACCTGGGAAAGCTATGTGAGGGCAGAAAGGTTAAAAAAAATAATAAACTGTACTGACCAATAAATCCAGCACCTGTGGCATGAGTGTGGGTTGAATAATCTCATTTAAGTACATATGTATGTAAAGAAATTGTTGCGGGGCGGCTCACTTTAAAATGTTAAACTCTTTTTTTATATATATAAATATATATAAAGTTTTTTTGTTGTTGTTTTGTTTTGTTTGTCACACTGCATGGATTTGAGGATCTTAGTTCCCTAAAAGGAACTGAACCCACCCCCTTGGCACTGAAAGCACAGAGCCCTAACCACTGGACCACCAAGAAACTCCCAATGTCTTTTTTTTTTTTTTTCCTAACCCAGACTAATGAGCTTTGTGTTTTGAAGAGTCTTGTGATCTTTTATGAGCCAACTTCTTTTCCTTCAGTATACCAAGGGCTGCTTCATCTCCTCCCTCGGGAGCCATTTGCGTATGGATTTTGGTGTTTCCACCTTGCATCCTGGTGGCATTCTCAAGTGCTAGGGATGAGGTGGGAGGACCATCTGTAGGGAGGCTCCTTTCCAGGCAGCGTTTCCAGTGTGTTCCATGTCTTCCCAGCCAGTCGTGCTGGTTCACTCAGGACCATGTAGACATTCTGCACTCTGAGTGTCTCTTGGTTTCCTGATGGCATTAATGACATTGGTACTCAGACAATGTAATTGGAAGGTTGGGGGACAATTACAGAGTATTAGCCCTGAGTAAAAGGAATTCCTTGGAACTTCCCTGGTGTCCCAGTGGTAAAATAAAAATAACATCTTATAATGCAGGGGTAACAGGTTCAATTCTGGGTAAGGGAACTAACATCCTGCATGTCAGGAAGCAACTAAGCCCATGCGTCACAACTGGAGAGTCCATATCCCGTATCAAAGAGCAAACACAGCCAAATAAGCAAATGCATTGTTTAAAACTATTCATTGCAAAAAAATAATTTCTCTATTTTTATGCCCTTTTTTAAAGGCATGAAAGAATCACAGATGTTCTTGATCAAAAAAATTATGTGGAAGAACTTAACCGGCACTTAAGGTAGGACTCCCTTCTTTTTCCAGTGTTCATTCTCAGCGCCCGATAATTGCCTCATGGGACTTTCTTGAGTTGCTGCATATTTATAACTAACTTTTTTCCTAATGAGGAAGAAAGATTGTCATTCAGTGCTCATGTGTACAGGTTATAGAAGTATGATTTCTTGATAAAGAGCTTTGGGGAATCCTTTGGTCCCTTGTTCTGTACAGTTATGCAACTTAGACAGTAATGAATGAAACCTGACTCTCCACCCATCAGCCTACAACAACTTAGTTGGAGATCACTGCCTAGAAAGCACTATTGCTGCTGGGAATCAGCACACATCCCTCCAGTGTGCTGAGCAGGAAAAGGAGTTGAAAACCACTGGATTAGACCTTTGAAAGCAATTCAGCAGTGATTTAATAGCAAGTTTTTTTGTTTTGTTTTTTTTAAGCAGGTATCTTTATCTTGAGTTTTCTTTTTAACTCGAAAGCTGCTCCTGTGTGTCATGAAACACTAGTTGTTGCAGGTGTTGAGGGGAATGGATGGAGATTCTCAGCCTAACATTTTTGGGAGATATAATTCTCTCTCTGAACCCTCAACCCATTTAGAAAATTTACTGTGCACATTAGCAGTGCTCTGTGGGAGCAGCCTCTGTGACTCCCAAAGCCAATGAATCAGGCAAAGGATCTGGCATGTTCTTTAGAACATACCTAAGGAAGTGCATTTCTGAGCTCTCTGAGGTATGATGCTGACTATTGTTTTGAGAGATTATCAATTCATTCCTAGTTTATTGAGAACTTTTGTAAGAAATACATGTTGAATTTTATCAAATGCCTTTTAGCATTCATTAAGTTAATCTTGACTTTTGTCCCTTAATCTTTTGACATGATACAGTTTACTAATTTTTTTTTCCACAGGGATAAACTACTTGATCTTAGCTTTAATGATTTAATCATTCTCTTAAGGCATAATCTAATGTAATTGTTCCATAGTTTTTCTTCTGGCATGGTCTCAATGCAGCTTCACAGAATGAATCAGAAAATTTGCCTTATTTCTGTGCCTGGAACCCCTTCTAGTTCATGAGCTCCTTGAAAATTTAAAGCGGCTGTAAGAGGCAATACTTCACCAGCTTTTCAGTCTTTCCTTGGTTGAATCTAGCTTTTCTCCTCTTGTTCAGTTCAGTTCAGTTGCTCACTTGTGTCCGACTCTTTGTGACCCCCATGAACCACAGCACGCCAGGCCTCTCTGTCTATGACCAACTCCTGGAGTCCACCCAAACCCATGTCCATTGAGTCAGTGATGCTATCCAAGCTTCTCACCCTCTGCTGTCCCCTTCTCCTCCTGCCTTCAATCTTTCCCAGCATCAGGGTCTTTTCAAATGAGTCAGCTCTTCACATCACGTGGCCAAAGTATTGGAGTTTCAGCTTCAACATCAGTCCTAGCAATGAACACCCAGGACTGATCTCCTTTAGGATGGACTGGTTGGATCTCCTTGCAGTCCAAGGGACTCTCAAGAGTCTTCTCCAACACCACAGTTCAAAAGCATCAATTCTTCGGCACTCAGCC